>JAZBNJ010000003.1:4200000-4382500 GCA_037349165.1 Choristoneura rosaceana
ATGCCAAATGATAATTTGACCAAATGAATAAAATGCGAAATGTAAATATGCCAAAGATTCGTTTGGGAAATGAAACTATTGCGATAAGTTTTTTGGGAAGTGAAATTTGGCGAAAAGTTTTTTGGCGAAACGGCAGTACACCATAGTTTACATATATATCCGTGCAAAATTGCAGCTTTCTAGCATTGATAGTCTCTGAGCAAAGACGCGGACGGACGGACAGACAGACAGACAGACATGGCGAAACTATAAGGGTTCCGTTTTTGCCATTTTGGCTACGGAACCCTAAAAACTAGTAAAAACTAGTCGTATAAATTAGTGTTCCTTTAAAAAAAAACCGTTCAAATAGTGCACATGTAGCGTTCAAAAGCGCGAATGTTAAAAAGGTAAGCCAACTTTTTATACTCCATTTATATTGCTAAGTCTTTTTCGATGTAACATTCGCGGTCTTGAATGAATTCTCTTTATCCTCTACAACAAAAGCACACTTTTTGCACAAAAGGGCTTTACACCGAGTGTATTTTTTTTTATTCTACTGGATGGCAAACAAGCAAGTGGGTCTCCTGATGATATGAGATCACCAACGTTTATAAACATTTGCAACACCAGAGGTATTTCAGATGCGTTGCCAACCTAGAGGCCTAGGATACCTCAAGCACTGCTGCTTCACGGCAGGATTAGCGAGGAAGATGGTAGTAGCAATCCGGGCGGGCTTTGACGACCGGATGGCTAAGTGGTTAGAGAACCTGACTACGAAGCTTGAGGTCCCGGGTTCGAATCCCGGCCGGGGCAGATATTTGTATGAATAATACGAATATTTGGTCTCGGGTCTTGGATGTTTAATATGTATTTAAGTATTTATTTATCCTAGTACCCATAGTACAAGCTTTGCTTAGTTTGGGACTAGGTCAATTGGTGTCAAGTGTTCAAGTGTCCCATGATATTTATTTATTATTTATTTAGCTTGCACAAGGTCCTACCACCTGTATCATGCCATGACCGTAATAGGAGCGTGTCAGACGGGGTGTTAAACGGAATTTCAAACGCGTATGACCCGCGACGGTGACGGTTGGTTACGAAACGTGCTAGTGGACACAGTCTCATACTTTTACATCCGAAGAATATACAAGGGGAGCCCATTTAGATTGGCCTAATATTTTGTGGTTCATTTATCCCTACTAATATTAGGTATAAATGCAAAAGTAACTCTGTCTGTCTGTCTGTCTGTTACGCTTTCACGTCTAAACCACTTGACCGATTTTGATGAAATTTGGTACATAAGTAATTTGAACCCCAAGGATCAACATAGGATACCTTTTATTCCGGTAGAGGGCGCCACTGCGCGATAAACTAAATCCGCGCAGACGAAGTCGCGGGCATAAGCTAGTAACGAATAATAGCCCAAACAGTAATATGCATAGTGTGTATTGGTCTAATACAAATTAGTCCAACTGAAATTATTCTAATAGCTTAATATGCCAAAAAAGTAGTAGGCCAAAGTATTACTATGCGACAGTACTATTATGCCAATACAAATTATGCCAAATCAATTACGCGAAACAATAAATAAAATGCTATTGAAAGGGATCCCCATTCAAACAGACATAACGAACAGTCAGCTGCAGAGAAAGGGTACCCCCCTGTATGGCGGTAAGTATGGATACCGCCGTTACAGGGGGTACCTTTTCTCTGCAGCTGACTGTACGATATATTTTTCAAAATGTCCGGGTTCGATTCCCGAGCTGAGTAGTTTTTTTTAATGTATGAATGCAGTTTTTCTTGTTACTAAAATCGATGCCATGGTTCCTAAGAACAGATCTTCGTATGCCTTATAGTTTCAGACTTTCCCATACTGACCGATCTAAATGGGCCACCATTTTTTTTTATTCGACTGGATGGCAAACGAGCAAGTGGGTCTCCTGGTGGTAAGAGATACCACCGCCCATAGACACCTGCAACACCAGGGTTGCCAACCTAAAGGCCTAAGATGGGATACCTCAAGTGCCAGTAATTTCACCGGTTGTCTTACTCTCCATGCCGAAACATCTGTACTACCACAGCCAGGACTTATTATTATCACGCTAATAATAAATTTCTTGCCGTTTCAACCACTTCTACTAAACTCTTTATTTTCAGAAAAAAGAGGATGCCAAAGTAACTTCGCAGCGTCGGAAAGAGCAAAAAGCAAAACGCATGTTCGGGCAAAGCTATTACGGCTTCAGAAAAGACCTAGACAAATGGGTGCAAGACGTCCCAAAATCAGAAAGAAAACTAGGCCCTGCATGCACAGCTGACTTCTGCAAGAAAGGGACCCACAGGAAATGCAGCAGCTTCGAAGAAGAAAGGAGAAGGAAGATCTTCAATTACTTCTGGAACGAACTAGATTGGTCCAACAAGAAGACGTTTGTCAGATCGTTGGTTGATGTTATTCCTCCTAAAAGGCGTACGCTGAAAAACAAAGAGGTTTCTAGAAAAGAACACTCACACAGATACAATTTACTATTAGATGAGCAGAAACTCCCTGTTTGTAGGACGACGTTTTTGCACACTTTAGGAATAAAAGAAGCCATGGTTAGGACTTGGTTGGTAAACACAGAACGTCCTAGAGAGTTTAGGAAACCTTTAAAAGCGCTAAATGTTGACGCTTATATAGATAGCTTACCAAAAACCGGAGTCAAATGTCCTTTTTGTAAGACAACGCCCGCCTACAGTAACTTATTATACCTAGATTTAGGACATATCAAAAATCAGTTTCAACTTTACAACGCTTACGTCAAAGATATGAAGATGAAAGGTGTATCTCCAGCCTCGAGAAAGACTTTTGCTAAAGTGTTTTTGGCTAAAGATTTGAGAATATTCAAGCCCAAGAATGATAATGATGTGTGTGATATAGTCAATGAGCATAATGTCACGGTGAACACATATAATGTAGATGGTAATGTGGAATTAGGGTCAAATGTCTTACATGTAACTTACATACCTCAGTGGGAATGTAGCTAAAAGTTGCTTTAAATATTATTACTTTAGTAATTTACTAGCTATTGCCCGCCGCCCGCGTGGTATTCGGTTTTCGCGCGCTGTTCCCTCGGGAACTGTGCATTTTTCCGGGATAAAAAGTAGCCTATGTCACCCTCGGGCCCATAAACTATCTCTATGCCAAAAATCACGTCGATCCGTCGCTCCGTTACGGCGTGAAAGACGGAAGATGTCAGATTCAATGTTGTATTGTATTGTATTGTAAAACTATATTGTACATAAAAAACACATGAAAATAACAGAACTCAGGAATGCTCGTTACAAATCAAAAATGACACCCAATGATGGATGACACTTACTGCCACTGTCAAAGTTTCATTCGCGAAATTTTGGGTCCAAATCTAAGTTAGTTTCAAAGTCAAATGTTATGCAATAAATTCATCACAATAAAATTATATTAAAATTAAATAAGTACAGGAAACAACTTCAAAAGCATTTATTTCGAAATCGTTTTCTATTTACTATACAATGTAAAAAAATACACAACCCGAGTGTACTCGCAATGGAAGCGCTACTGTAAAAAAAATAAAGCTATTTACTTATTTATGACTCGTTTTCATTCGATTCCTTTAAATATTAAAATGTTGAACATGAAACTACCATGGGACTCACTCATATTAAATGATATTGTAACGGAGAAGAAGGGTCACGAAATAGCCCGAAACATGTCAAGCTAAACTCGATTTAAGATGCGAGTTATCCGTTACAATATCATTTAATATTCAAATGTATCTCGCAGGAGGTTTGTAGAACAAATCTGGCCCGAACGGGGATCAAATCTAGGACCTCGAACTTCAAAGTTTGTTTCTCTAACCACTTGGCCATCCGGTCGTCAAATATGGGACATTTTGTCAGTCAAACAAACAATGATAAAGACTGTCCCTAAAGTTTGTTTGGGTCTTGGACCATTAATATGGTGTTAAGTGTATATTTATCTTATTTATATTCGTCTGTCTTTGTATTAGTCTGTCTGTCTGTCCGTCCGTCCGCGGCTTTACTCAGGGACTATCAATGCTAGAAAGCTGTAATTTTTCACGAATGTATATGTAAACTATGCCGACAAAATGGTACAGTAAAAAATTAAAAAAAAATTTTTAGAGTACCTCCCATAGACGTTAAGTGGGGGTGATTTTTTTTCTCATCCAATCTTGTAGTGTGGGGTATCGTTGAATAGGTCTTTTGAAAACATTACGGGGTTGCTTAAACGATTTTTCGATTCAGTGATTAGTTTGCGAAATATTCTACTTTAAAGTGCAAATTTTCATTAAAATCGAGCGCCCCCCCCCCTCTCTAAAATTTAAACCGATGAGTGAAAAAATTTGAAAAAATTCAGGATGGTAGTAAATATATCAAACTGTTATGTTTTTGTTATAATCAGGTAGTCGGAGAAATGTCAGTTTGTCGTTGAGCATTAAATGTGTAACTTTGGTAGCATATATTGGAGTGTTTTATTAATAAATAACGTTCAAACACAACAATTGGCGACGAGATCGTTATCTACGAGTGCTAAAGCGTGAAATTTATTAAATTCCAACCTCGACACTCGGCGTCGAACGGGTCCGAGCCCGATGCGGAGCGCGCGGGGGAAGCGGCGGAGGCCGGGGAGGATCTGTCACTGGAGTCCAGTGGCGCCGAGGGGGCCGATGTACCTAATTTAAGATCAGCCTCTCGAGAAGATGTTTTTTTGGATTGCGAAACAGAGGAGGGAACTATGCCCCCAGATCCTAATGTTGATAATAATCGACGCGATGTAAGGTCCACGCGGAACCAAAATCCGCTTTATAAACAGTGTTCATAATGAGCTTAGAATAATTTCTTATTTTCTTTATAAATAATGGTGGAGGGATTGTTATGTTTTTGTTATAATCAGGTAGTCGGAGAAATGTCAGTTTGTCGTTGAGCATTAAATGTGTAACTTTGGGAGCATATATTGGAGTGTTTTATTAATAAATAACGTTCAAACACAACACAAACTTACAAGGAAAACTATGACGGTTAACTTTTCTTGAGAATTATTAGTAGTTTAAGAGTAAATAGCAGCCTAAGGTATAAAATATAATTAAACTTGGAATATTCCGTATAAAATACGAAATCCATAGAAAAATACTACTTAATTTTTTCGTAACGGCTACGGAACCCTATTTTGGGCGTGTCCGACACGCTCTTGGCCGGTTTTTATTATTATGCCTGTTTAATGTTATGCACAATTATTTTATGCCAAACACACACACACACACACACAAACATCACGCTTGTGTTCCCAAACGGGGTAGGCAGAGCACACGAAACGTTACCGCTTCGGAGCCACTTGTAGCAGTTTTAGGTTTAAAGTTTGACAAAAACGGTACAATAGTGACAGGTTGCTAGCCTGTCGCCCACGGCCACATTGGGCATTTTATGCCAAAACTTATGCGAATTCATATTATGACAATTAATGTCTGGCGAATTAGAGGGCACCCTATTGATTTGTCTAATATCCTATTTCTCAGGACCTAGATCTCCAAATCCTCCCCCCCTCCCACCGCACGTCTGCCACAGAGCTGGCAACGCTGATGTCTCGCGAGCGCCCTCTCTTGGTGGACGTGAGAAGCGCGCCCGAGTTCCGCATGTGCCGGATAGATGGCGCTGTCAACTATCCCATTGAAACATTGCGGGGGGAGGCACTGGAAAAGCTTTTGGGGGAGATTCGGGAGTATAAAGGACAGGGTAAGTTATTTTTTATTTGACTGGAAGACAAATGAGCAAGTGGGTCTTCTGGTGGTAAGACATCTCTACAGCCCATAAACATCTGCAACACCAGGGGTTTTGCAGATGCGTTGCCAACCTAGAGGCCTGTTGGAATACCTCAAGGGCCAGTAATTTCACCGGCTGTCTTACTCTCTGCGCCGAAACAACAGTGCAAGTACTGCTGCTTCACGGCAGGATTAGCGAGCAAGATGGTGGTAGCAATCAGGGCGGACCTTGCACAAGTTTCTACCACCTGCAACTGATAACGTTTCTGAGAAATAGGCAACTAGGCTCTTCAGGGATGGTCCTAAGGGATGCAGAAATTACACACGTCCGTTTGCTATCGAGTTTAATCAAGTACAGGAATATGAGGCATACCCTCATTATAACAATAGTTGGCCTACCCATCTACACATAAAGGTGGCCCATTTATATCGGTCAGTATAGGAAAGTCTGAAACTATACGTCATACGAAAATTTCTTCTTAGGAACCATGACATCGATTTTAACATAAAGAAAAACTGCATTCATACATTTAAAAAAAAACCTGTACTCAGCTCGGGAATCGAACCCGGTTCAATTGAATAAAAAAAACTATACTATTTCTATTTAGATATCGATTGTGTACGTCTTAAGCAGTAAATGTCTCCATGAAACATTATGTCTAAAATGAATAAAATGCATTGTTTTCACATACTTTAATTTATTTTAGTAGGTGTTCGAAGTGTCCACCGTTACAATATTCAACAAATTCTGGCATGTAAAATTGTCTCTATGGTTGTTTGTACCTCTTTGTTGGTAAAATCGATGTCATGGTTCCTAGGAAGAAATTTTCGTATGTCGTTTAGTTTCAGGCTTTCCCATACTGACCGATATAAATGGGCCACCCTGTATATCACAGTTTCAACCACGTGTTCCCCCGCCCCCCGTTCCAGTGACGTTCATATGCCGGCGCGGCAACGACTCTCAGCTGGCGGCGCGGCGCGTGCTCGACGCGCTGCCAACGTGCGCGCCGCGTGTGCGTGACGTCACCGGCGGACTGCACGCGTGGGCCGAACACGTCGACAGGAACTTCCCCGTCTACTGAATATCTACACGTTCATATATACACCACACCACCATATCATATATCCACCTTACCACACTATACTATAGCATACCACATCATAAACTAAAACCTATTGTATCTGATCACACACCACACCATAATTATAATCGTGATGGAGGTGATTGAAATGATCATTTGACGAACATTATTATTAGTCTATTTTCGTAACACATGAAAAACTTTATCCATCCACCATACCATATTCACCATATCCACACCACCGTACTTATCTTCCACACCATCAAAGGCGTGCATTGAGTAGGCAACAAAGTAGGCTGCCTAACACACTGTGGGGGGCCACCCTAGCTGTAAGTAAAATTGTATTGTACTTTTTCAATCAGAATTATAATTATTGTTAATTACAAGTGTTTCTTTTTTACGAACCCTGAAATGCTCCCTGTTAGCACCATAAAAAAACAACTTAAACCTTTACCACAGAGTAGATCTTGAGGGGAAAATGCCTTAATCGCCACGCTTGGCAGGCGGGTTGGCGACCGCAGTTATACCTGATGGTTCGTGGATGGCGTCCGCGGACTGGGAGACGAGCTGTCGGTGCCTCCAACAAGATGGAGCGACGACCTGGTTAAGAATCGCGAGATCGCGGTGGATGCAGAAAGCACAAGACCGGTCTGAGTGGAGAGCCTTGGGGGAGGCCTATGTCCAGCGGTGGACGTCTTTCGGCTGACATGATGATGAGGTAGTATAGTATGAATCCGGCAAGGCAAATATAATATTAATTACAATATAAAAAGTGGGCAAATTGTTATTATTTTATTGTTTTTTTTTTGTAATTAGTTTTATATTGCGATTTTATTTCTTTTATTTGTTAAATTTTTGGTCGCCTTCCGTGAAGTCGCCAAGCGGTCGCAGCGGAAGACCAGCGTTGGTCTACACGGCCAACACTATGCTGAGCTGCGACCGTTTCGTGCTTTCGCATATTGTTTTTTTTTGTTTTTATGTATTTTTCTCAAGTTTGTGCAGGTTTCCTCACGAAGTTTTCTTTCACCGCATTCAATGGTGCGTGTGAAGTTCCCAATCCGCACTGGGCCCGCGTGGGAACTATGGCCCAAGCCCTCTCATTCTGAGAGGAGGCCTGTACCCAGCAGTGGGACGTATATAGGCTGGGATGATGATGATGATGTATTTTTATTCTTTTTTTATTTTAAGGTGTGAAACATGAATAAAATATTTCTATTCTATTTTTTTCTATTCAACTTCTATTTATTTCCTGATTTTCGTGTCCCCAAAATTGACCCTCAGAACCGGTCCTTCGATGTCGTACGCCAGTTCATCCAGGTCCTCGATGTCTTCCATCCTCTCGATGGTCCTGTCCCGGAGCCACTCCTTGGGCAGTTCCATTGGGGATCGTGGCATGAAGTCTCTAGCCTGGGCTTCTGTCAGCATCATGATGACTGGAATGAAAGAAAAATGTTGATGAGTGGTATGTATGTATGTAAACTCTTTATTGTACAAAATAAGTAAAATACAGTTGACAAGAAAAACAAATATGTACAAAGACCAACTTATGCCTTAAAGGGATCTCTTCCAGTCAACCTTTGAGTGGATGAGAGGAGCATTCAGTCAGAGACAGACAAAAAGTTAAGTAGTTTAATAATTAACATAGTGGTTCAGTTTTTTAATGTAAAAACATTTATTGAATCAGGCGTTACTTTGCGGAGGTCCATATTAATAAACTAAAATAATTTCCTTGCTCACCCGCGACCTTAAGGATAAGGTGTAAAAACATATTTATTATTTTCAGTTTTGCTTTTTTTGGTGGCAATAAAGATTTTTTAATTTCAATTTAGAATTTTCGTAGTTGTATTGTTCATCCAAATATTTGCCCCGGCGGGAATCGAACCCGGAATCACAAGCTTCGTAGTCAGGTTCTCTAACCACTTTGCGATCCGGTCGTCGATATCCTTATACTCTTCTTCTCTTCTCTTCTTCTTCTTTTCAGCATATATTCGTCCACTGCTGGACATATGCCTCTTCCATGGATTTCCATGTTGACCTAGATGCGGCAGATCTGGTCCAAGTTGGTGGGAGGGTGGTCCTTATACTAATAATATTTAAATGTGTGTGTGCATTTGTATGTTTGTCCCCCTTTCACGTCGAAACAGAGAGACGGATCGACGTGATTTTTGGCATAGAGATAGTTTATAAACTAGAGTGCCAGAGAGTGACATAGGCTACTTTTTATTAACCCCAGACGCAAAAAGTGTTATAAGTTTGACCGTTATAGGTGTGTCTGTGGGTCTGTCTGTGTATCTGTTTGTGGCACCGTAGCTCTTAAACGGGTGGACCGATTTGAATGAGGTTTTTTTTGATAGCAGGTTTTCTAGCGATGGTTCTGAGACATGTTTTATCAAAATGGGTTCAGCCATTTTTAAGATATTGAACTTTAAAGTGACAAAGTCGGGGGTTTTCCAACTTTTTGTTGGTTAGGTTATCCCGAAACAGCGCGCGATAGCCGAATTGCACACGGGCGAAGCCGCGGGCAATAAGCTAGTGTAAAAAATAAACGAAGTTAAAAGCTTACCAACAAATAAAACGATACAATAATATTTCGACTCCATTTTTGAACTGCTTTGGTAGAGTAATCGGCAGTTTAAAATGGTTTCTTGTAAGTATGTAATTAACTAATTAATCCGAAATTAATTATAGGTAGTTAACGACCGTGTTTAATGGCCTTTGACTTGGTTTTTAGGGTTCCGGAGCCAAAATGGCAAAAACGAAACCCTTATAGTTTCGCCATGTCTGTCTGGCCGTCCGTCCGCGGCGTTGCTCAGGGACTATCAATGCTAGAAATTAGTAAATTACACGAATATATATATGTAAACTATGCAGACAAAACATTACAATGAAATGTTTTAAAAAAATTGTTTTAGAGTTGGTAGTTAACTACCTCCCATAGACGTAAAGTGGGTGATTTTTTTTTCTCATCCAACCTTGTAGTGTGGGGTGTCGTTGGAAGGTATTTCAAAACCATTGAGGGGTTGCTAAAACAATTTTTCGATTCAGTGATTTGTTTGCAAAATATTCAACTTTAAAGTGCAAATTTTCATTAAAATCGAGCGCCCCCGTTATTTTTTTCGTAATTGCTACGGAACCCTATCTCGGGCGTGTCCGACAATCTTGGCCGGTTTTTTCTCATTGCTTTCATCGCTTGAAGAACAGATAACCGTTGGGGGAGAAGTTCTCGAGTGGCAGCTAGAAGACTTCCACTGCTGAACAAATGCCTGCCCCAAAACGCCACAATGAACGACAATTCGCCACTAGCATCCACTGGTTGCCCGCAACTCTCACGATGTCGTCAGTCGTCATTATCATCATCCCAGCTCACACGTCCCATTGCAGGGCACAGGCCTCCTATCAGAACAAGAGGGCTTGGGCCATAGTTCCCACGCCGGCCCAGTACGGATTGGCAACTTCACACGCACCATTGAATTGCTTCGCAGGTTTTTCCTTCACCGCAAAGCTCGTGGTAAATTTCAAATGTAATTCCACACATCAATTTCGAAAAACTCAGAGGTGCGAGCCGGGGTTTGAACCCGCGACCCTCTGCTTACTAGGCGATAGGTCAAACCACTAGGCCACCACGGCTTTTAAGATATACATACAAGTAATGAAAACTTTTGAACGTCGTCAGTCATCATCTTTTAATTTTTTGCTCCTATACGTCATATAGACAACACCCGGTATAGTTTTGTGACAGTATTTTTTTGGTAGTGTACATAGCTTTTGTATCCATAGAATCCATACGAATTATAGGTGCTATAACCTTGTGCAAGGTCCGCCCGGATTGCTATCACCATCTTGCTCGCTAATCCTGCCGTAAAGCAGCAAGACAGCCGGTGAAATTAGGTGCTGGCACTTGAGGTATCCCATCTTAGGCCTTTATGTTGGCAACGCATTTGCAATCGCCCTGGTGTTGCAGGTGTCTATGGGCGGTGGTGCTCTCTCACCATCAGGAGACCCACTTACTCGTTTATCATCTAGTCGAATTAACGACATAATTTTAACGATATGGTCCTCCAAAATGTCTGAATCAGTTGATGCAGAAAAATCTGCACAGAACAGTTTGTTTAGTATAAAATTGCTTATAATGTACTACTATTGTCATGTGTGTGTTTTCCTGTATTTTTTGTTTTCTTTGTTTTATGTTTTCTTGTGTATAATACGGATGTTGACACCAAAGAGCAGTTGACACCACCAATCAACTGACGTACTTTAAATGAGCTGTCAAAACACAATTCTCCCATAGAGTTTCAATGGCAATAGCGACTTATGACGTCACAATCCGGCAACTCAATCAACTGTTTATTTGTTTTAAAGCAACAAAAAATCTAATTTTATAGTAAGTAAATCAAAAATTAATCTGGTTTCAGGGCTAAAATAAAGCGTTTTTTTACTGGAGTTGTGCCTTCGAATTATTTTTTAATGGCCTTATCATCCCTATTGTTTTTTTTTTGTATTATGTCTCTCTGTTTTAGTGAAATGTCTTCTTTCTTTCTTCATATTTACCCAGTCATAGTACGTTGTGACCTCTCACAAAATCAACGCAGGTCAACTGAGCATTTAATCCCAAATGGGTGCACTTTGCAAATTTACTGAATCGTCTGACAAATAAAAAGCAAACGCCATTCTCCACCTTATGCTCCAAGTCGCAGAGATTTCTAGGCAATTTAATAAAATATTCCCGCTTTTCTTACTTACAAGCTTAGATTTTCTTTCAAACAATTCAAAAGCAACGGATTTTCAACTGTATGTGGATGTCGTAAGAGTTTCGCTGTGTTTTTGGAAGTTACTTTGACTTTGTGAATGACACCAAGCCCCTTTTCTTGTAAGAACTGTGATTGGCTAATAGAACAAATGCGCGCGCAAAAGACCAATTTTAGGGCTGATTTTTTGGATAAATTCGTCTCACATTGCTTGCAAACTCTGGAAATTTCGAACTCTTGTCTGTAAAAAGGCGCAATGTATCAAGTTTGCAAATAAAATAAGATACAGAGATAAAAGTATTAACGAATCCCTTTCATTCAGGATGGTTATCGCGGCAAGGTGTCCCGTTGCACCCTAAAATTTAAGTTTTTTATACGAAAAGTGCCTTAATAATTACATAAGCAACTCTTTTCTAACAAAACGAGAAAAAAACAAAAACAAGTGTATTTTTATTAATTCGAACAACTTAAAAACAACGCGGTTAATTAAGAACAAACAAGTTTATTGAAACAGTGCCTTAGAACGTGTTTAAAATAAATAAAAACGTTGCTTTGATTATTTTGACGTCGCAGCCATTTTGAAGTGCAAACTTTTTAAAGACCAAGACAAAAGCAAACAGCCAATTATAAAATGGCTAACGTAGGAAAAGTTTTAGCCACAATAAAAGCAGTTATAACAAGATTAGTATTTGCATGCCACGGCATTATTGCAATTTGGCAAGTCACTTTTTTCAAGGATGACATCACTTATTGGTATCTCGCGTCTCCAATTCTGCTGCTCATATTTGAGGGTGTCTTCACGCTGACCATTAAAGAAAACCAGGAGTGGAAATGGTAAGTACAACGTCATCATCCAGGAAGGGGGGGGGTCATGTCTCCTAGGCCTTGTGCCGGTCTGGGACAAAGTAAATATGTTTCTGAAGTCATCGATCTTAATGAAGTTAATATAAATGAACTAAATCGATTACTTTGTCTATCTGCGACTTTAATATGATGCTACCGTCAATTACTTCAACTTTGCCCTCTGGCCCCAACATTGCCTGATTTCATTTAGAGTCGATAACTTAGCACCCTTATAGGTTTTATCTACAAAACTTGTATCTACACGGGAAGACGACCTTTGACGACCGGATAGCTAAGTGGTTAGAGAACCTGACTACGAAGCTTGAGGTCCCGGGTTCGAATCCCGGCCGGGGCAGATATTTGTATGAATAATACGAATGTTTGTTCTCGGGTCTTGGATGTTTAGTATGTATTTAAGTATTTATTAATCTATATTTAAGTATGTTTATCCGTCGCCTAGTGTCCATAGTACAAGCTTTGCTTAGTTTGGGACTAGGTCAATTGGTGTCAAGTGTCCCATGATATTTATTTATTTATTAAGTATTATTACGGGGGATAAAAGTTTAAAAACCTAAACGATGCTAAGTTATCGACTCTTAATCGGATCAGGCAATGTTGGGGCCAGAGGGCAAAGTTGAAACAGTTTACGGTACGTTTATGCAAGAAAAGCGTGACTGTAAAAACACATACAAATTCAATTATCACCAGCACCGCACTACAGACGCGTTTCGAACTCAACCGGAGCTCATCTTTAGAGCACCACAACTTTTCCCTTTCTTTATTTAGACTAAGTACCCAACATACGAGTAAATGCATAAGCATAGCTACCATAAGGCCACTAAGGATGATGAGGTCCATACTTCCGTAAAGTAACACCTGCTTCAACATATGAAGTTAATCCTTACTGTTAAAGGGGAAAGTGAGTTTGTTTGTTTGTTTGTTACGCTTTCACGCCGTAATGGAGCGACGGTTCGTCGCGATTTTTGGTATAGAGATAGTTTATGATCCTGAGAATGACATAGGCTACTTTTTATCCCGGAAAAATGCACAGTTCCCGAGGGAACAGCGCGCGATAACCGAATGCCACGCGGGCGGAGCCGCGGGCAAAAGCTAGTAATAGGTATATTTCTGCCTACCTGCTAAGAGCCGTGGTACCTAGTGTGTTCAAACCCCGGCTCGCACCTCTAAGTTTTTCGAAATTCATGTGCGGATTTACATTTGAAATTTACCACGGGCTTTACATTAATATCGTGAGGAAATCTGCACAAACCCGCATTGTTATCCTGTGTTCTGTTATTTTCATGTGTTTTTATGTACAATAAAGAGTTTTACAATACAATACAATACAATACAAACCTGCGAAGCAATTTAATGGTACGTGTGAAGTTCCCAATCCGCACTGAGCCCGCGTGGGAACCTAAGCCCTCTTGTTCTGAGAGGAGGCCTGTGCCCAGCAGTGGGACGTATATAGGATGGGATGGATGGATATTTCTGCGACAAAAGAGTAGAATTGAGTTTGCTACAACTAGAATTTGACCGTCTGACTCCCCTGATTATAGAATTTGACTACTTATGTGACCCCTCCCTGGCTATTGATGCTGGATCCACCCTTGACCTACACCAGTCCACTGCTGGAAAACACAAGACCGGTCTGAGTAGAGAGCCTTGGGGGATGCCTATGTCCAGCAGTGGACGTCTTTCGGCTGACATGATGAAGCACTGTATGCCTTATATTTATAGTCCACCATTAATTGAATACCAGTTACGACAATATAAATAGGGATGTTGACGCTATTAAAAAATGATTCGGAGGACGACTCCAGTAAGAAAACGTTTTAATAATTTAGCCCTGAAAACCAGATTAATTTTCGATTTACTGTAAAATTTGATTTTTTGTTGCTTTAAATCAAATAAATAGTTAGTTGATTGAGTTGGCGAACAAATAGCGACTTATGACGTCCTAAGTCGCTATTGCCATTGAAACTCTATGGGAGAATTGTGTTTTGACAGCTCATAAAAAGTACGTCAGTTTATTGGTGGTGTCATCATGCCTATTCGTTATCTGAAAATATTGAGTGTTAGTTTAAAAAGGTTTTAAATAGGACACGCTGGGCACACTAAAAATTTAATTAAAAAACATAACCTGCTTTTACCTAAATGTAATCGATTCTATTCTTAATTTTTTTGTTATTTTATATACCTATTTTGGAAAACAACAGCGTTACATTTCATCTTAATTCCTGTGGTTCATTCTGAACAAACGAACTATTTACAGGTTTTCAGCTATTTAATTAACACCTTGTAGACTTCAAAACGCTTTATATAACTCCTTAAATCTGCCACAAAATCCGCAGTTTATGTGCAAGGTGAGTCAGTAGAATGCTTTTATGCCACTTTATGGGGTCGGCCCGATCGCTTTACCCTTCTGCTGGAACTCCTGGCCTCCAATGTAAGGTTGTATGCCTACTATAGACGAGCTAAAGCTGAGCGATGCCGCGATGTGCGAGGAAAGCGGCTAAGAGCGTGTCGGACACGCCCGAAATAGGGTTCCGTCTCTCTTCTTTAACTTAAGAGTTATACTCTTGTCGTCCACCGACAGTCGGTGGAGTATCTTCCACACATCCCTCCTTTGAGGCATCTTTTTTGAACTCTTGATACGACGCAACGCCGACTTTCTCCCTAAGGTTCCTAGGGTTCCGTAGCCATTTACGAAAAAAATAAGTACCTACTTAATATTTTAATATTCAAAGTTTTGGTATATATATATTTTTTTATTATTTATTTTATTTTATACTTTAGGCTGCTATTTACTCTTAAAACTATACTAATAATTCTCAAGAAAACTTAACCGTTATAGTTTTCCTTGTAAGCTTGATATACTTTACTACCATCCTGATTTTTTTCAAATTTTTCCTCCTACCGGTTTAGATTTTAAAAGGGGAGGAGGACACTCGGTTTTAATGAAAATTTGCACTTTAAAGTTGAATATTTTGCAAACTAATCACTGAATCGAAAAATCGTTTTAGCAGCCCCCTAATAACTTTCAAAGACCTATCCAACGATACCCCACACTACTGAGTTGGACGAGAAAAAAAATCGCCCCCACTTTAGGTCTATGGGAGGTAGGAACTACAAAAATATATTTTTTTTATTATTTTATTGCACTGTTTTGTCCGCATTGATATACACTTACTACCATCCTCACCCACCGGTTTAGATTTTAGAGGGGGGACGCTCGATCGTATCCATACTAATATTATATAAATGCGAAAGTGTGTTTGTATGTTTGTCCGTCTTTACTCCGTCTTTACCCCCCCATTTTACCCCTTTATGGGAAAATTTTATCCATTTCACCTACACAAATAATTTTTAATGGTAATCGAGAATTTATACACCTATTTTCATACTTCTAAGTCCAGAAATGAGAAAGTTTCATATAAGCTTCACCCCCCCATTTCACCCCCTTAGGGGATGAATTTCTAAAAATCCTTTCTTAGTGCTCACTTACATCACAAAAAGAACCTCTGTACCAAATTTCAAGTTTCTAGGCCCAGCGGTTTGGGGTGTGCGTTGATATATAACCCAGTGAGTCAGGTTTGCCTTTTATATATATAGATTACTAGCTTTTGCCCGCGGCTCCGCCCGCGCGGTATTCGGTTATCGCGCGCTGTTCCCTCGGGAACTGTGCCTTTTTCCGGGATAAAAAGTAGCCTATGTCACTCTCGGGCCCATAAACTATCTCTATGCCAAAAATCACGTCGATCCGTCGCCCCGTTACGGCGTGAAAGAGGGACAAACATACAAACACACAAACGCACAAACACACTTTCGCATTTATAATATTAGTATGGATTGCAACAACAGGGATATAATAATCAAGCGTGCCCACGTTAGAATGTGTAGAAAATTGTCAGATTCTATTGAATTGTACTTTACTCGTACATACAGTTAGGCTAGTAGCCTTCAGAACTGTCAGTCCATCACTAGCTTCGCCTAATTTGGCCAGGTGATGAGCTAATCTCCAACTCTGAGTCAACAGCGGGCGGGGCCGGATGCCATTAGCGAGCAACCCCGACCCCGACCCCCCGCTCGGCTGTCTATAACATGGATATTAAATACAATGCATTACTACAGCTAATTCCGTTGTGCCGAACTTGGACCGATTTTTCCCATGCGTGACGTTGTCACACACACACGCACTATACGATCGTTTCACAGGTTTCCTCTCGATGCTTTCCTTCATCATAAAGCTCGTGGTATTTTTTTTGGGAAATTACGAAATTTTCATTCAAAAATCAAATCCTTGAGGTAGATTAGGTAGTTAGAGGGCTAAAACTACATATATCGAAAAAACCGGCCAAGAGCATGTAGGATACGCCCGAAATAGGGTTTCGTAGCTATTACGACAAAAAAAATCTTATTTTTCTAAAGATGTCGTATTTTGTACATACGGAATATTACAATTTTATAGAATTTTAGGTGTATTTTATAACCCAGGCTGTTATTTACTCTTAAAATACTAATAATTTTCAAGAAAATTGAACCGTTATAGTTTTCCTTGTAAGTTTGATATGCTTACTACCATCCTCAATTTTTTAAAAATTTTCCGCCCACTGGGTTAGATTTTAAAGGGGGGGATACTCGATTTTAATGAAAATTTGCACTTATAAGTTAAATATTTTGCCCACAAATCACTGAATCGAAAAATCGTTTTAGGAGCTCCCTAATGGTTTTAAAACACCTATCTAACGATACACCACACTGCAAGATCAGCAAGATCAGATGCGAAAAAAAATTACTCCCACTTCACGGCTATGGGAGGTAACTACCGTAAAAAAAATTTTTTTTCATTTCTTACTGTAACGTTTTATCGACATAGCTTACATTTACATTTGTGCAAAATATCAGCTTTCTAGCATTGATAGTCCCTGAGCAAAGCTGCGGACGGACGGACGGACAGACAGACAGACAGATATGGCGAAACTATACCTATATATTTATGTGTATTTATAATGAATTTTTGAGTTAATTTAAATTTGTGTTCTTTGACCTTTTCATTGTACTTGTAGTGTCTACTCTTGTGTCTGATATCCTGTCAAACGTTCAAAGGTTAACTGGAAGAGATCCCTTTAAGGGATAAGTTCGCCTTTGTACATCTTATTATCCTGTGTTCTGTTATTATCATGTGTTTTTATGTACAATAAAGAGTTTTACAATAAAATACAATACAATACTATAATCGTTCCGTTTTTGCCATTTTGGCTACGGAACCCTAAAAAGGCTATAAAAGTATTTATATAGGTAATTACCTAATATTTTATGCAAGTTTTAGGAGTATTCGCGACTGGTTAGATTAAGTACACAACTTTCTTTTTCTCCATACATAGACGCTTCATCCTGTAGTTACAGTCAAGTACAAAAACATTTATCTACTAAGCTTTTGCCCGCGGCTCCGTCCGCGTGGTATTCGGTTATCGCGCGCTGGGGGCCTACCACGATCTTTCCTAAACGATCCAAACGCAAAGCAGTTCAATTTAGGCACCTAAACTGAATCGTCGAAATTGGTACCACGACCTTTATTTCTCAGAACTGAATCGCTTACAAGTGACTGAAAGACCGATATTGTCTCTGATATATGTATCGCTATCGCTGAACCTCACTTGAAATGAATCGCAAAAGTAACGTCGTAGTACGAAACCGCAATGACACATACCTTTGTGTTGTTTAATTGTACCTAATACTATTGTTGTCTTGTGTTGTGAATAAATGTATTTTCTTTCTTTCTTTTCTTTCTTTAAACAGCGATGCAGTTCAGTTTAGAGTTTAAACTGAATCGTATTAAGAGAGCGTGGTAGGCCCCCTGTTCCCTCGGGAACTGTGCATTTTTTTGGGGTAAAAAGTAGCCTATGTCACTCTCGGGACAAAAAACTGAGACGTGGAGTGTACAGTCGGCGTCAGTCGCAGCCGTGGGTGCCACTCGAGGTAATCAAGGAGGTAGTTTTATCAAGAAACGCAAGCTATTTTGGTCACATAACCTGATAAATACGACCTACTCCAACTGATCATGCAAAGGAAAAATCCAAGGAAAGCGACCGCCCGGAAGAAGGCGTACTTCGTGGCTGAAAAATCTCCGTTCATGGTTCAACCTTAGCACGAGATCACTGTTCCGAGCTGCTGTGTCGAAGATAAGGATAGCACTAATGATAGCCGACCTCCGGTAGGAGATGGCACCTAAAGAAGAAGACCTTATGACGTGGACTGTACAGTCGGCGTCAGTCGCCAGCCGTGGGTGCCACGCGAGGTAATCAAGGTTCCGCGCCGCTTGCCGTTCACAACGACGTTAAATGCCGGCCGAAGGTCGCGGGAGACAATGGCAGCTGGGAAGGGGCAAGTTCGCTGCCAATGCAAAATAAACGATAGATAATGGTGAAAAATATGGCACTTGAACAGTTCTTTATAGAGTACTAGCTATGGTTGACGACCGGATGGCCGAGTGGTTAGAGAACCTGACTACGAAGCTTGAGGTCCCGAGTTCGAATCCCGGCCGGGGCAGATATTTGTATGAATAATACGAATGTTTGTTCTCGGGTCTTGGATGTTTAATATGTATTTAAGTATGTATTTATCTATTTAAGTATGTTTATCCGTTACCTAGTGCCCATAGTACAAGCTTTGCTTAGTTTGGGACTGGGTCACTTGGTGTCAAGTGTCCCATGATATTTATTTATTTATTTATGGTACTAGCTTCTGCCCGCGGACTTAGGTTATCGCGCGGTGGCGCCCTCTATCGGAACAAAAAGTAGCCTATGTTGATCCTTTGGGCTTAAACTATCTCTATACCAAATTTTATCAAAATCGGTTCAGCGGTTTTGACGTGAAAGCGTAACAGACAGACAGAGTTACTTTCGCATTTATAATATTGGGATTAATTGTAACGGATAACTTACGTCTTAAGTCGAGTTTAGCTTGACATGTTTCGGGTTATTTCGAAACCCTTCATCAATGGAGCACGCGACTCGGCGGCTGCCGCAACACGCGCACTACCGCTCTGAATATGAGTGTGAGTGAGCTTTAATATGAGTAAGTCTCACGGTAATTTCATGATTAAAAGTACAATTCAATAGAATCTGACAATTCTCTGCACATTTAACACACCCTAACGTGGGCACGCTTGATTATATATGTCCCTGTTGTTGTGATTGTCATCTGAAAGGAATCAAAAAAGAATTATAGTCACACAAAGCCTTAGGCAGCCCGGTGTTCATATCAGTAGGCTGGAAGTGTCTACAGGATTGTCAGATTCTATTGAATTGGAGTATACTTATGGAGCGCACGCGTAAAAATAATAGATAATAACGAAAGTATAAAATGAGCCATTTTACCCGAGGCGTTCATATAGAACGAGATAGACAACGTCGAGGGGAAAATGGGTTTAATGCTCGAGTTTTACACTCTGCTTTTCACTTCGATTGAGGGGAAATTAAATAGCAACAGTGGAAAAAATTTACCACACAAACACACTTTCGCATTTATAATATTACGAGCTTTTTCCCGCGGCTCCGCCCGCGTGGTAATCGGTTATCGTGCGTTGTTCCTTCGGGAACTGTGCATTTTTCCGGGATTAAAAAGTAGCCTATGTCACTCTCGGGACCTTAAACTATCTCTATGCCAAAAATCACTTCGATCCGTCGCTCCGTTACGGCGTGAAAGACGGACAACCACACAAACATCATCATCATCATGTAAACCGAAAGACGTCCACTGCTGGACATAGGCCTCCCCCAAGGCTCTCCACTCAGACCGGTCTTGTGCTTTCCGCATTCACCGCGATCCCGCGATTTTAACCAGGTCGTCACTGCATCACATAAACATACAAACACACAAACACACTTTCGCATTTATAATATTAATACGGATAATAATAATAATAATAAAGCCTCTTTATTTCCATGCACTTAAAAATTACAAAAATACAATTTAATTAAACAAAACAATTTAAGACATGTCCCTGTTCTGGGTAAAGGCCTCCTCCAACTGTTTCCATGCTTTTCTGCTTTGCGCTTTTAGTATCCAGTCGTTTCCGGCTATTTTTTGGATTTCATCTGCCCATCTATCCTTAGGCCGCCCTTTTTTCCTCTTACCTCGGGGGCCCATCCATTCAGTGACTCGTTTTGTCCATCTTCTGTCTGTTATTCGGGCGAGGTGTCCAGCCCATCTCCATTTCAGGTGTTGTGCGTGCTGTCCTGCATCTATTATTTGGGTTTTCCTCCTGATGTCTTCGCTCCTTCGTCTATCAGCAAGTTTGATGCCTAGAATAGGCCGTGTCTGGCCTAAGTAACGTAAGTTGAGATACGTTAGTTACGCTTAACAGTGCTAAATCGTAATTTATGATGCTATATTATCTGATACATATCAGAGATTTTCATTTTATGCCATAATTCAATAAAAACACCGATAGCCGAACTAACGTATCTGGGATTTTTGTACGCACTTGTAACGGATATCTCCAGTATTTCAAATACGTTACATATGTCATACAGAACTCGCCCGAATCGAACTTCGAATGTTGCCTAACTGCGGTATTTCTTGATGGGTACGTGAGATTGGCGTTACAAACACGAATAAAGCTGTTCGTAAACACTAGGAATCATTAAGTTTAGACAGGAATCTCGCACGTTTCAAATGGAGTTGATACGGTTTTTGTTTTAACTAAAAATTTTTTTAGTGCCCGAATGTATTTTATTATGAAAAACAATGAGTGATCTACGGAGAAACATGATAATGCAATTATCTAAGCGACAGAAAACTTCGGACACCAATCAAATACAAATATTAACCCGGTCAATATTTACTACGATATTAAGGCCCGGTTTCAAGAAAATGACAATGATTTATGTTACCGCGAGAGATAGTTCATCAGCAAATTAAGAATAAATACAAATCCTGTTGCTGTGATTAAAGGCATAAAAAGTTTTCTAGCTTACACTTGACCTATTATTAACCTTCTTACCTATTTGTATATCTATAAAATAAAATAACGGGACTAGATAAAAGAGTCTATTCACTATTTAATTTACTTAATGTTCTGTTTCATGTTTCTAAAAATATTTCCGAGCTCATTTGCTGTATGTTAAGATACAGGTCATAGCCATTACACAGTGTTGGGCATTAAAAAGAGCATGGTCACGCTTAACTAACGTATATATCTTCTTCTTCTTCTTAAAATGCCTCTCCGACTAGCGAAGGTTGGCAGTCAGTTCTGAATATTTCTCCCTGTCTCTAGCGAGGCGAAATAGATGAGCAGCACTCGCGATGCCGGTCCACTCCCGAAGATTCCTCAGCCAAGACTTCTTTCGTCGGCCTACGTGTCTTTTGCCAGCGACTTTGCCCATCATAATGAGCTGCAGAAGACAGTATCTGTCATGTCGCAACACATGCCCCAGATACGCCACTTTTCTCTGCCGGATGATATTCCAAAGACATCGTTTCTCGGTGACACGTAGTAGGACCTCTTCATTAGTCACCCTCTGTGTCCAGCTTATCTTTAGAATGCGTCTATAACACCACCCATATGCAGATACGCAACTTTGCGTTACAGAACTTTGTATGGAAAGTAACGCCGTGTAAAGTTAAAAAACTTATTTTTTTCAATTTGATTTGTGGCACAATGTTAAAATTAAAAATACATAGTCACTATAATGTATCTAACCTACTACGTAAATTTCAAATTTTAAACTTCACTAGTAAACGAGCAATGAGATGTGGATAAACAAAAACTTTAATCGCGTTTTTCTCGAACCGACTTTTTTGGACATACGTTACTTAGGCCTGACACGGCAGAAATGCTTCGCTCTATGGCGCGCTGACATGAGCGTATTTTAATTTTTGTTCTCTTTTGGAAAATCCAGGTTTGCGCTCCGTATGATAGGCAAGGGAGTAAGCACGAATCTATCACCCTCTTTTTAACACGCTTTTATTAGCTTGGGTTGTAACTAACTATGTATGTATGTAACGGAATCTTTGAACTTAATTTTTTTAAGATTAAGTGGGAGTTTCGCTTTCATAATTTCTTTAAAGCTCCAATACTTCTTCCATGTCATGTTGATACGGCGGTCTAGTTCATCTTCGTGTCTCGATTTCCGGAATGACACCTGTTTCCCAAGATATACATAGCTGTCCACATACTCTATCTGTTAATACGGATACATGTACGAATAAAATAAATAAATAAATAAACCACTTACCTTCACGAAAATAAAATACGTTGAATAGGGATGATGACCCCATTAAAAAATAATTCGAAGGCACAACTCCAGTAAAAAAACGCTTTATTTTAGCCCTGACAACCAGATTAATTTTCGATTTACTATAAAATTAGATTTTTTGTTGCTTTAAAGCAAATAAATAGTTGATTGAGTTGCCGGATAATGACGTCATAATTCGCTATTGCCATTGAAACTCTATGGGAGAATTGAGTTTTGACAGCTCATAAAAAGTACGTCAGTTGGTTGGTGGTGCCAAGTTTTGCCAAGTTTCTTGCGGCGCATTCTTCTTGGCAATGGTCTTTCCGAAAGCGATGGTAGTTTAAAAAAAAATGACGTGTAAAAGTGCTCATTGCGGCCTATTTACTGAATAAACGTTTTTTAATTTGAAATTTGAATTTTGAAATTTAAAATTTGTTGTCATCATCCCTATATTACATTGAACGGTCATTGTCGGCAGGTTCTGTCCGTCCGTGTTCCTGTACCTAGTGCTGGTGGTGCCAGCCATCTGGCTGCTGGAACTGCACAAAGTCGACATGCGAGTGCAGCTGCAGCATCAGAACAGCTCCCTCACCACTGTAACTATTGATAGATTGATAAAATAGTAGATTGTACAACGAGAGCATAAAACGAGCCATTTTACCCGAGACGTGCATATAGCCATCCGAGACGGTATGGCGAGGATAAATAGACACGTTGAGGGGAAAATGGGTTTAATGCTTGAGTTTTACACTCTGCTTTTCAATTAGATTGCGAGGAAATGAAATAGCAACAGTGGAAACAATGAGTAAATTTCTATTTCCCTTTTATTTTTTATGCATTATTATAATAATTCAATTATTTTAATTTTACTGATTTATTATGATAGATTTGATTGATTTTTCGTTTTATATAAATTAAAAAAATATTTAAAAGTACATAAAGACTTTTTTGGTTGTGGCTGTTGACACTTGATTACCTTGGTCTTGAGTTGGTATTAGACGAAGATTTTATTTTATGCACTAGAGCATAAAAACTAATTTTATGTCGCCTAGATCCCGCATAAACACGAACTTTACGAGCATGAGAAGTGAAAACGTTTATTTGATACTGCAAACACACACAATCAAGATTAGATGTAAGGTTACAAAACATCAGTCCAGTCCAGTCTTAAAAGTAAACATTTCATATTGTTTGTGTGCGCCGCAGTAGTGCAACAGAGCCATGGCTCAGTGGTCAATATTGCTCAGAGGAATTTCACTGATTTTACGCCACAACCCAGAGGACCGGGAACAAATGTTTCTTACTGTTCCAATAATAATTATACAATATAAATGAAACAAAACAAACAGTGTGAAAACAAGATAGTTATCTACATTTTCAATTAAGGGAAGAAGAATTTAATTTTTATTTGATTGACCTTTCCTTGCTGCTCCAATTTGAATCTGTACACATAGGGACGTGGTACTTCACTAAAGACCTTATAAATAGGCTCAGAGTTGCTCAAAGCGCTATGGAGAGAGCTATATGCTCGGGGTTTCTACGGGATCGAATCAGAAATGAGATACGTAGACCAAGTCGCCGACATAGCCAAGCGAATAGCTCTTTGAAGTCGCAATGGGCAGGCCATTTAGCACGGAGAATGGATGGCCGTTGGGAACCGCCATGTTACGACACTATTTACGAGCAAGCGTGATGAATAATATAAAACTCCATCATCAGCTGCTAGTGCCGCGTAACTCTCTCGCAGATCTCTCCCCAGACCGAGATCTCGTTCGTGGGGGCGACCAAGCTCCCCACGGACATGTGGGTGACCCTCATCGAGCAGTTCCTGATGCTGACCCTCATCGTGGGCCGCTGGCTGCTGCCCAAGGGAGACCTGACGAGGGACCAGCTCAGCCAGCTACTGCTGGTCTACATTGGTAAGTGAAGACAACAATATTGCCCATTTGGATATACGCAGGTGGTAGGACCTTGTGCAAGGACCGCCCGGATTGCTACTACCATCTTGCTCGCTAATCCTGCCGTGAAGCAGTGCTTGCACTGTTGTTTCGGCGTGGAGAGTAAGACAGCCGGTGAAATTACTGGCACTTGAGGTATTCCATCTTAGGTCTCTACGTTGGCAACGCATCTGCAATACCCCTGGTGTTGCAGATGTTTATGGGCGGTGGTGATCTCTTACCACCAGGAGACCCACGTGCTCGTTTGCCTTCCAGTCGAATAAAAAAAAAATATATACCGGGTGTGGCCTTGGTGGCACTTCACTTGGTGTTGTGTATTCGCGTTGTGCTGTTCACATCTCCATCGCTCCTGCTAGAAACGATATAGTAAGTACATCTCTTTCGTACACGCAATTATTTCGGTGAATACACCAAGTGAAGTTCCAGCATAACACGAGAAAATAATTAAAACAAATTGAACCCACTCGTCAATCTGCCCGACCTTAGTTCAGCGACTTTTATTAATACAATCAAAGACAGAGATGGCCGTTGGAGCAGAAAAGTTCTCGAATAGACACCGCGGATCGATAAGTCCAGCGTAGGACGTCCACCAAAGAAATTGACGAATGACCTGGTTAAAACCGCCATGGAAGGCTGCAAACCGAAGCAACTGAAGTTCTGCAGAGGTCTATGTCCAACAGTGGACGTCCTAAGGCGCTGTTATGATGATTATTCTGTCAATGCGACTTTTTTTGTTTTATGTAATAGCAGACAAACGAGCAAACGGTTTACTTGATGTTAAGTGATTACCGTCGCCCATAGACCGCAGCATCATCACTGCACATGCATTGCTGGCCTTGCAAGAAATCGCAAGCTGCGAGCGTACCATTGGCATACCATTACCATACCATAGCCTCATGGGGCCCGACATAAAATTTCTGTTTTCACAATTGAAACCCAAAATAAATCAAGTAAAGTTCAAATTATTATTTTTTTAATGTCCTCAAGTGAGGACCGGAGGATCCAGGAGTTGATAATTTCTGTATCCCCATCAGGAACTGCAGCAGACATCATCGAATTCTTCGACTCCTTCAAAGATGAGAAGGTCGCCTCTGAGAAGGTGCTGGTGCTCCTCACGCTGGCGATCTGGTCGTGGTCGCTGGTGCAGTTCACGGTCGTCCTCACCGCCACCAAAAGCCGGAAGTCGCGCGGAACAGCCAATAGGTCCGACATGTACGTAATGAGGCACGCCGCGGCGCTACACTAGCACTCGGTGTTTGTTGGGGCGTTTTCTCATAGTCTGTTCGCTGAGAGTTGATAGAAAATTCAGAGTAAGATTACTTTTTGGAGTCTTTTTGTATTTATTTCAACTCCAAATTTTTGTTACTTTTACGGTCATCCCGTGAAAGTCTATATATTTCACACGAAAACACAAGCTGAAACATGGATCCACAGAAAAACCAGAAAAATAGACCAGCGCTTTACTTATCTAACATCCACTCTTGGCGAACAGACTGTAGGTGGCTAAAGCTCGGGTTTCTAGGATAGCCAAGTCATCGTAATAGCGGCTGTAATACAGCGGTGAATGGCATCAGAAGTCGTCTTTGACACTTGTATTACACCTACGTATTATGATACCGCTATCTTTGGAAGCCAAGAGCTTCGAGATACACTATGATGGATTGGCACTTTCAAGCCAGGCATGCCTGCCAAGGACTTCGCTAAAAGGGACAGGGAGGGGCAAGAAAGTAAGTCTTTGATTTGACTTGCTGATCGATCAAGGCTTGTACTACAAGTGAGATCATGTGCTCTCGAATTTACCTACAATAAGGATGATGACGCCATTAAATAATAATTTGGAGGCACAACTCCAGTAAAAAAACGCTTCATTTTAGCCCTGAAAACCAGATTAATTTTCGATTTACTGTAAATTTAGATTTTTTGTTGCTTTAAAACAAATAAATAAATAGTTGATTGAGTTGCCGGATAATGACGTCATAAGTCGCTTCTGGTGACAGTCATTACCGGCATGTTTTTACCGACATGTAAATACCGGCCCTGTTTTTTGTGTACACGCCCATACAAACTGGCAGGAGCTTCTATGGGCGAGTACACAAAAAACAGGGTCGGTATTTACATGTCGGTGTTAGCCGGGCAGGTAAAGACTGTCACCCGTCGCTTCCATTGAAACTCTATAGGAGAATTGTGTTTTAACAGCTCATAAAAAGTACGTCAATTGACTGGTGGTGTCATAATTTATTGAATCAGGCGTTACTTTGCGGAGGTCCATATCAATGAACTAAAATAGTTTCTTTGCTCACCCGCGACCTTAAGATAGCTAAGTCTATGCAAATTATGCGTGTTCATGCAGTTCCTCCACCTCCACACTGTACGAACACACACAAATTACACAAACCCATCTATCACCACCACCACAACTCACTGACGCGTTTCGAACTCAACCAGAGCTCATCCTCAGAGTGACACAACCGTACACCATGCTACCAGTTGTTAGACTAACAAACCACCACCACTGTTTTAATTTGTCAAGCAAAACAAAAAACTACCCGCAAAATATTAATAAATTTTAAATGTGATACAAAACTACCTTGATTTTTTAATTTTATTTATTTATTGTCAAGGCATGTTTTAATAACTACCGTTGCTAAAATTAGACCCAAGCCGTAGCAAGGGAGATGACACTAAATTTATTTGCTCATTAATAATAGACCCCATACTATTGTACCTAATTATCTCCATACATTCTAACACATCAAGACGAAACCCCTTGTCACAGTAATGTAACACTTCATACGAATCTGAGTCCGATATTGAATGATTTAATTCCAACAGATGCTTGGCAAAATTAGATCTATCAGGATGCCCGTTCCTATATGCCGATACATGCTCCTTAAACCTAGTATTAAAACTGCGCCCGGTCTGACCTACATATACTTTACTGCAGTCATTACAAGTGAGTTTGTATACACCCGATTTAGTTCCTTTATCCAACTTCTCTTTGTGGTTACAAAGTTTAGAGTACAAAGAGTTGTTAGTTTTAAAGGCTACATTAACATTGTTAGATTTTAAAATGTCATAAATTCTATCAGACAAACGACCAACATATGAAATACTACACCTATATTTGTTAGAAGACTGAGGAGGCAACCCGGCGTAAAGCATGCTATTCACTATCCGTGCTTGCTTCCTCCTAACCAAACCATCTACCATCGATTTCGTATAGCCATTTGACGTTGCTATGTGATAAATAGTATTTAACTCTGAATCAAAATTTACCCTAGAAAGAGGTACAGTTAATAATCTATGTACATAACAATGAAAGGCTGCTAACTTATGCTGCCACGGATGATTAGATGATGCTGGTATCACAGCATCTGTGTATGTGGTTTTACGATAAATTTTAAATTGTTGTTTATTGTTTGATCTCGTAATTGTTAAATCTAAAAAATTAAGCGAAAAATTTTCTTCTATTTCGTTTTTAAATTTTATTTTTACATGTTTGTTATTGATATTATCCACAAATAAATCAAGCTGCCTCCTACTTCCCCTCCAACACAGAATTAAATCATCAACATACCTATAATAATACACAATATTATTATTTCCTACAATATACTGATTTTCAAAGTAATCCATAAAAATGTCTGCCATTAATGGACTCAAAGGTGACCCCATTGCTAAACCATCACTTTGTAAATAATAATGTCCATTAAACCGGAAATAATTTTGCTTCATGCATAATGTTACCAAATTAATTAATTCACAAACCTCCCCCGGATGTAAACGCTTCCTTTCCAAATGGTTTTTAAGAATAACCAATGTCTCACTATATGGTACATTAGTAAATAAACTATCTACATCTAAAGAAAGCAATGTTGCGTTGGGCGGTATGCTGATATCTTTAATTTTACTAACTAAATCCGAACTGTTTTTCAAACTGTATAATGGGTTAAAAGAAGATTTTACACGAATAACACTATTTAATTTCCTTGCCAATTTATATGCTGGAGCACTCACGTATGAGACAACTGGACGAACTGGGACATTATCCTTATGAATTTTAGGCAATCCATACAGAATTGGTGCCTGCGGATTCATAGGTATAACAAAATTCTTCTGTTGTTCGGTTTCAAAGGTAAACTGAGATTCTTTGACCTTTGAGTCCATTAATGGCAGACATTTTTATGGATTACTTTGAAAATCAGTATATTGTAGGAAATAATAATATTGTGTATTATTATAGGTATGTTGATGATTTAATTCTGTGTTGGAGGGGAAGTAGGAGGCAGCTTGATTTATTTGTGGATAATATCAATAACAAACATGTAAAAATAAAATTTAAAAAAGAAATAGAAGAAAATTTTTCGCTTAATTTTTTAGATTTAACAATTACGAGATCAAACAATAAACAACAATTTAAAATTTATCGTAAAACCACATACACAGATGCTGTGATACCAGCATCATCTAATCATCCGTGGCAGCATAAGTTAGCAGCCTTTCATTGTTATGTACATAGATTATTAACTGTACCTCTTTCTAGGGTAAATTTTGATTCAGAGTTAAATACTATTTATCACATAGCAACGTCAAATGGCTATACGAAATCGATGGTAGATGGTTTGGTTAGGAGGAAGCAAGCACGGATAGTGAATAGCATGCTTTACGCCGGGTTGCCTCCTCAGTCTTCTAACAAATATAGGTGTAGTATTTCATATGTTGGTCGTTTGTCTGATAGAATTTATGACATTTTAAAATCTAACAATGTTAATGTAGCCTTTAAAACTAACAACTCTTTGTACTCTAAACTTTGTAACCACAAAGAGAAGTTGGATAAAGGAACTAAATCGGGTGTATACAAACTCACTTGTAATGACTGCAGTAAAGTATATGTAGGTCAGACCGGGCGCAGTTTTAATACTAGGTTTAAGGAGCATGTATCGGCATATAGGAACGGGCATCCTGATAGATCTAATTTTGCCAAGCATCTGTTGGAATTAAATCATTCAATATCGGACTCAGATTCGTATGAAGTGTTACATTACTGTGACAAGGGGTTTCGTCTTGATGTGTTAGAATGTATGGAGATAATTAGGTACAATAGTATGGGGTCTATTATTAATGAGCAAATAAATTTAGTGTCATCTCCCTTGCTACGGCTTGGGTCTAATTTTAGCAACGGTAGTTATTAAAACATGCCTTGACAATAAATAAATAAAATTAAAAAATCAAGGTAGTTTTGTATCACATTTAAAATTTATTAATATTTTGCGGGTAGTTTTTTGTTTTGCTTGACAAATTAAAACAGTGGTGGTGGTTTGTTAGTCTAACAACTGGTAGCATGGTGTACGGTTGTGTCACTCTGAGGATGAGCTCTGGTTGAGTTCGAAACGCGTCAGTGAGTTGTGGTGGTGGTGATAGATGGGTTTGTGTAATTTGTGTGTGTTCGTACAGTGTGGAGGTGGAGGAACTGCATGAACACGCATAATTTGCATAGACTTAGCTATCTTAAGGTCGCGGGTGAGCAAAGAAATTATTTTAGTTCATTGGTGGTGTCATCATCCCTATTCATACTTTTCTCATTCTCCTTATTAAATTGCGATGCCCTTGATGCCTGTCCCTTTAGGCCGATGTCGTGTGGTCTTCTGTGAGTGCAGTATCTCAGTTTCTGGTGCTGCAACTCTTGCATACTGCAACTTTATCCAGTAACTGCCTGATGAGAAAACGCTCTCAGGCGCAAAGATATTGAAATCAACTTAAATTGAAAATTGTACAGTCACCTTCATTATCTGCCACAGCGGTGCGTGCAGAAATATCGGACGCGTCCTTCCGGCCCTAGAAACTGGGTCGTCAGATATTTATGCACGCTTTTTGTGTCAGATATGGTGCTTGTGACTGTACACAAACTAGTTCGTTAATGACGTTCGGCACTCGAAACAAAAGATCGGTTTTCTTTTTCATTCTCACGAAAATACAAACTGAAACATGGATGCACAGAAAGACCCAAAAAAAGAGACCAGCGCTGGGAATCGAAACCAGGTCATCAGCAGTCCGTGCTCCGTACCATACCCCTAAACCACCACTGGAAAGTAGGCTAGACACAAATTTCTCCCACCAACACAGATTTCAGTCTGCTTTCTTAGCCACTTAAGCGCTGGCACTAGTGTCGCTGCTTAAGTGCCTAAGAAAGCAGGCTGAAATGTGAGGTGCATGGGAGAACTTTGTGTCTAGACTACTTTCCAGTGGTGGTGTAGGTATATAGAGGTAAGGTACGTACGGAATGCTGAGGACCTGGGTTCGATTCCCAGCGCTGATCACTATTTCTGTTTTTTTTTTCTGTGCATCCATGGTTAAGTTTGTATTTCCGTTGGATTTCTCATTTCAATCTAACGAACGAAGAAACGGACGAGCCGAGCGCTTTCAACGTTCTGGTTGTAACTGTACCCAATTTTGTACAAAATTAAAATATCTTTGCGTCTACAAGACTATGTTAAGATTCCTGATATTTTTGTTTAAGTTTTGGTATGAACTTGTAACGTAAGTTATGCAAAGGTGTTAATTAAATAACATCTTGTATAAGGGCGTTTTCAAAAAAAAGTGTACCTTTTCCTTTTTTGAAATTTTGGAAAAAATATGGTTTTTCCTATTCAGAATTAAAAGCACAATCGATTCCGATAATTTAAAAAAAAATCCCCAAAAAAATGGAAGTTTTGTGACGTTTTTTTCATACACTTTGTGAGGGCGTGACCAAACGGACTCATAAAATTTTGTATGAAAAAATGGGGAATCGATTGTGCTCCTGATTCTGAGAAGGAAAAACCATATTTTTTGCAAAATTTCAAAAAAAAGGAAAGGGTAGGTACACTTTTTAAAAACGCCCATGAACGTGATATATAATATAAAGCACTCGCTTTGCTGGACATAGAAATTCAAAATTATTCAGGAATCTAACATTGTGTAGCTTCTTCCAGCTAGCTAGCATTATATTTATTATTTTAGTAAATTAGTAAAATTAATATCGTAAAGTATGCAACACAGCTTTTTACTTTGCACCTTGACTATGTATATATATGTGTACCATCCGCCGAATAGGTGGTCGAATTTTTAAACAATTTTTTATTAAATGAATATGTCGCTAAAGTCGAACTTTCAAGTTGACAGACACGTCTATTGGCATTATTGTTTTGTGACATGCAAACGATTAGGGGGCGTCCATAAATTACGTGAGATGTTTAAGGGGGGGAGGGGGTCGAGTCAAATCTCATCTAATCTTACGTTGGAGAGAGGGGGGGGGGTCTCGGCAAATATGACGCAATTTTTTTTCTGATTGAAACAAAAAAAAAAATACTATTTTGGTCCATTTAACCCAGATCCCAGATTGTAATCTTAAGCGTAATCGTAATACGATTAAGATTATTATTATTTTTTCTTTTTACAATAACAATCCAACGCGTTTATGTAAGAAACCCACATTTTGAAAAATCTCACGTGAGATTTTGGGATGGGGGAGGGGGTTGAATAAAATCTCACGACATCTCACCAGGGGGGGAGGGAGGGACAGAAAATTAAAAAAAACACCTCACGTATATTATGGACGCCCCCTTACCAACTTTAAGGTAAAGCACATATTTGGCTGATGGTACTTCTCGTATCTACTATTTATTATTTATTACTATTTGTACTATCCTACAAATATTAATTTTTAACGTAAAGTGAACAGTGATCACAAAATTCTATATTGCTCTCGTGTCTGACATTTTTTAATGCGCAAGTTGTTTCCACGTAGTTTCTGGAATTTCACTATCAAGTTGCAAAAACTGCAATCACCGTACAACGTCCCTCTTATAAAGAGTACTTTAACACTGGAGAAATTGTCCTATTAATAGGGATGACGACTGGGTTAAAAATGTGTCATTCTATTTAGTCCGACGGTTAGATTATTGAAAAATATGGGACTCGTATTTTTTGGTTTATCTATTTATTAAAAACCGACAAAGGTATAGATCATCAAACTTCCGGAGTGGGGGCTTGTGACGTCACTATAAGGTAAAAATCCTACATATAGTGACGTCACTTGAAACTTCTAAGCACTGTATCCTCGTCATTTTTTGTTTGTCAAACAAAAGAAAAAATATGTGCACAATATTTTTAAATTATCCACCTGACGGACTAAACAGTTTTTTTTTAGTCCTCTAGCCTATTAGGACAGAAAAGCCATAATTTAAATGAGAAGAAGAAGAACAAATTGTGGGTTTTATACATAGATAAATGTCGATGTGCAATAGTAATACAATAGTCATGACAAGTTCCATGAATGGGCCGTGCCGAGCATGACCTGCATGCATTTCGCTCTACATTGTTTTTAAAATGTCTGCTTATGACTCTATTCCAAGTTGCTGGGCTATTTACCATGGCGACAGACTATTTTAAATAGCTACATCGCGCGTGTATTTTAAGTGGCTACATAGTTTTTATATGGCGGCGATGGGAAACAATAATGTTCAACTCGGAATGTACGCGCAATATTGTACGTCATGATAATCCGAAGTATTATTGCTTCCGACTATCATGCCGTACATTATCATGGTCGCGCATTATCAGGGCGTACAAAATATTGCGTACGTAGTGATAATGTACGACGTGATAATCTGAATACAATCGATTCGAATGAATAGACACTTTTCACCGCGGATCAAGCGAGCGCAGCTATAGTTGGATATACAAATTATGAGGTAGTTTTATACTGAATGAATAAATAATCTAATCTAATCTAATCTATAGTCGGAGCAGATCCGACCCGGCGTGGTTAGGTTGGTATTTTTTTAATTTCAATCACGGAAATCGTAAGGCATGATAATCGGAAGACATATGCTTCGGATTATCACGCCGTACATTATTGCGCGTACATTACTGGTTCCCTGCTAGTTCGGTACGGGGTGATAATGTACGGCATGATAATTCGGTTACATAAGCCAGGATTATCAGGCCGTACATTATTTAAGCGTGCATATTAACAAGTCGTACATTTACTATACCCGCGGCTATAGCTGAGAGGGTCAAGGAACATAATTGTAGCTGTTAAAAATCGCCAGGTAACTAAGTCAGCCATAGCCAAAGCCAGTGTAATCTAGTGTACCTAATCTATATCTGTGGCCAAACCAAACCACTGGATTGAGCTTCACAATCCCAAAAATCTGATACGAGCGCCGGTACTATTAGTGATCAAGTGCGGGTAGTTTGAAGTACTCGCGCTGCTAGGCATAGGCAGACTTGACACCCCATACTTCAGTCTCGTGACCAAGGCCACTGTAATGTGGCTGAAACTTCGAGATAAATATTACTCGCGTGATAAGTCTCGTTTGTGGTGTTTTGTGGCTGCTGTGGTATCACATACCTACATAAGAATTATGTTTGTTCCTCTTCAAAACCAGTAGTGTTCGTTCATGATTCCGAGTACGAAGAACATAAGTTACCTAATTCCGAAAAAAAAAGTGGTATGATGCCATGATCGTACGTAATATAAAGTTCTTATTTTCAATACAATATAATAGGTATGTGGGTTTTGACTAGGTGGTTATAAAATGTGAGTTGACCCCCCCCCCCTCCCGGCCCAGAACCTGGGTACGCCCATGGGAATAGGAAAAGCCATATGTTTTTCCAAAATTGAAAAAAAAGGAAGCGACATCTGTAGACGACACCCAGTACGCCAGATTTATCGACGAAGTTTTAGACTGTATCCTCGTATTTTAAAAGTAGGTAAAATGGTAAGATTGGTTTTTTTGGAATCTTTTTGTATTTTTTATTTCAATTCTTAATTTTTACTTTCACGGTCATCCCGTAAAACCTAAATTGAAAATACAAACTGAAATATAGATGCACAGAAAAACCACCTCCGGGTTCGTTCTGGGTTCAATTCCCAGTGCTGGTCTTATTTTTCTGGTTTTTCTGTGCATCTATATTTCAGTTTGTATTATCAATTTAGCTAAAATGATCTCGTCGGAAGATCAGCGTTGACTCCACCAAAGGAGTCCGCATTTTATGCTGAGGCGGGATCATTTCGGGCGCAAGTAAATGTGTATTTTCAATTATTTTTTATTTATTTATTTTGTCCCGAATTTTTTTTTTTAATTTTCATTTTCATAAAACTCTGGTCTAGAAGTTGCTCGTCCTCAGGAACAGCCGCGCGTGCTGTTGCTCCATCGAGGTGTGCGCCATCATGATGAACATCGTGCTGCAGGACGCCCCGTTCCTGGCCTTCCGGCTGCTCATCATCGCGCACTACAAAATCATCAACTACATGAACATCTTCTTCACCTGCAAGAACACCCTTGTGAGTATCCTCGTACCCAGCAGGTGGTAGGACCTTGTGCAAGATCCGCCCGGATTGCTACCACCATCTTGCTCGGTAATCCTGCCGTGAAGCAGCAGTTTTTGTACTTTTATGTTTCGGCGTGGATAGTAAGACAGCCGGTGAAATTACTGGCACTTGAGGTATCCCATCTTAACCTCTAGGTTGGCAACGCATCTACAATACCACTGGTGTTGCAGATGTTTATGGGCGGTGGTGATCTCTTACAATCAGGAGACCCACTCGCTTGTAATAAAAATGAAATTTCAACAGAAACTTATTTTTTCTATTTTTAAAGACCTTATTTATACAATAAAATCAAAAATCAATAAATACTAAATATTTATGACTTACTCGTATACCATAAAATATGCAATGTTAAAGTAACTGCAAGGCTGCAAATTCCATCATATTATGTTGACAATGAAAATCTGCTGACGATTTCAAGGTGAGGGTACTGACTGCTGTGTCGCTAGATTTTTCTTTGTTTATTTTGTTATTTGGCGCTTCATTATTTAGTCTAAGTATCAATTACGTAAGTATTATGTGTTAAGATATTGAATGCGATGTTAAAATGCTCGAGTTCAATTCCTTATACCTTATTTATTACCCTGCTATCAAATAAAAAAAAACCGCATTCAAACGGTCCACCCGTTTAAGAGTTACGGTGCCACAGACAGACACACATAGCGGTCAAACTTATAACACCCGTCTTTTTGCGTTGGGGGGTCAAAAAATGCCGCAAATATTCTGGGCTCTGGAACGTGTATTACTGAGTACGTAATTTAAATCTATATGTATGTAAACTCTTTATGGTACAAAATAAGTAAGACAAACACAATTGACAAAAAATGAATGAATTAATTAATTAATTTATATGTTGTGCACAGGTGATCTTGCTCCAAATATTAATTAATTAATTAATTTATATGTTGTGCACAGGTGATCTTGCTCCAAATATTAATTATTTAATTAATCTATATGTTGTGCACAGGTGATCTTGCTCCAAATATTAATTAATTAATTAATCTATATGTTGTGCACAGGTGATCTTGCTCCAAATATTAATTAATTAATTAATTTATATGTTGTGCACAGGTGATCTTGCTCCAAATATTAATTAATTAATTAATTTATATGTTGTGCACAGGTGATCTTGCTCCAAATATATCGACTGTATGTGCTGCATTTGGAGACGGTTGACGATGGCACGGGGGGTTCCGTCTACAGGAAGCGGAAGCACAAGTCCGGGGAAAAGAAAAAAGAGAAGAAGGAGAGGAAAAACAAGGATAAGAAGCACAAGTGAGACAGAGTTATTGCTGAGATTTGGTTTTTGGAATCTTTTTGTATTTTTTTTTTCAAATCCAAATTTTGGTTACTTTAATTTTTTGTTAGTGTCGCTGCTTAAGTGGCTAAATAAGGCCCACTTGCAGTAAACACATAAATCTCGAGTTAGCGTTAAGCTCAGTTTAGTAGTGTCAAATTGTATGGAACTGTCAAGCTTAAGCCTGGATTAACTACTAAATCTAGATTAATTTTTTCCTGCAAGACGGCCTAAGAAACAAACAAGCTGGGATATGTGGTGCATAGGAGAAATTCGTGTCTGTACCGTTGACCAGCAGTGGTGTAGCGGTATAGCACGCGGCACGGAATGCCGAGGACCTGGGTTCGATTCCCAGCGCCTGTCTTATTTTTCTAGTTTTTCACAAGTAGCAGCCTAAGTTATAAAATATACCTAAACTTGCAATATTCCGTACAAAATACGAAATCCTTAGAAAAATACTTGTTACTTAATTTTTTCGTAATGACTGCGGAATCCTATTTCGGGCGTGTCCGACACGCTCTTGGCCGGTTTTTTAAATCATGACGCGACGCGAAAAACAACATGATGGCCTAGTGGTTTGAACTACGGCCTCAAGCAGGGGATCGTGGGTTCAAACCCCGGCTCGCACCTCTGAGTTTTTCGAAATTCACGTGCGAAATTACGGTGAAGGAAAACATCGTGAAGAAACCTGCACAACTAGCGAAGCAATTTAATGGTGTGTGCATGTGTAAATGATATAATATAATGTTATGTACAGTCAAGTGTTAAAATATGAAATTATTCAAAGTTTCAAAACTAACCTAACCTAACTAAGGCGACATCTATATATCTATATTACGTCACACCTATACTCCAATTCAATAGAATCTGACAATCCTGTAGACACTTCCAGCCTACTAATATGAACACCGGGCTGCCTAAGGCTTTGTGATGTGACTATTATTCTTTTTTGATTCCTTTTAGATGATAATTGCAACAACAGTTAGAAATATAATCAAGCGTGCCCACGTCAGGGTGTGTTAAATGTAGAAAATTGACAGATTCTATTGAATTGTACTTTATTTTGACCATTTTAGACCATCCCCCCCTCCCTGTCACACGAATTGCCATGAAAATTGCAGTTATTTCGTTCCTCTGTCACAAATTGCTTGACTCCTCCCCCCCTCCCCCAATGTGTGACGCACTTTATGGATGACCCCTAATACGATATTTTAGTCAATTAAACCAAAAACATACGAACGAGCATATCGTCTTCCAGAGACCACCACAAGTCAGGCAAGCACAAGAAGCACGAGGAAACCTGCATCTCGGTGATCACAGACCGGCGCCAGGAGAGGGTCGAGGGCGGCAGGATTCGGTAAGCATCATCTTCGTTCTATTGTAGACTATACAGGAATAAGTTTATGTCCTATTCTCAGACCTACATGAAAAAAAAAAACAAACAATTGAACCGACTACAAAAAACCATGAAAGTAATTTTCACTTCTCATTCTCGTAAAGTTCGTGTTTATGCTGTATTTAGGCGACATAAAATGACTTTTATGCTCTAGTGCATAAAATAAAATCTTCCTCTAATACCAACTCAAGAAAAAGGTAATCTTAAACAGCCACAAACAAAAAAGTTTCTACATATTTTTTTAATAATTTTTAATTTGTATAAAACTAAAAATCAATCAAATCAATCATAATAAATCAGTAAAATTAAAATAATGGCATTATAATAATGCATTAGAAATAAAAATTACATAGAAAGTGAATCGTTGTTTCCACTGTTGCTATTTCATTTCCTCGCCATCGAAGTGTAAAGCTGAGTGTAAAACTCGAGCATTAAACCCATTTTCCCCTCGACGTGTCTATCCACCCTCGCCGTACCGGCTCGGGTGGCTATATGAACGTCTCGGGTAAAATGGCTCGTTTTATGCTCTTGTTGTACAATCTACTATTTCTATCAGTCTAAAGTCGGTGCCTCAGCATGAGCCAGCAGGAGTGGTCCTATAAGTCATCTACCTCGCCTACGAACTTTATATTGGACTTCAAGCACTCTTGCAGACTTAGTATCCATAGAATCCATACGAAATTATAGGTGGTAGGACCTTGTGCAAGGTCCGCCCGGATTGCTACCACCATCTTGTTCGCTAATCCTGCCGTGAAGCAGCAGTGCTTGCACTGCTGTTTCGGCGTGGAGAGTAAGACAGCCGGTGAAATTACTGGCACTTGAGGTATCCTATCTTAGGCCTCTAGGTTGACAACGCATCTGCAATCCCCCTGGTGTTGCAGTTTATGGGCGGTGGTGCCCTCTTACCATCAGGAAGCCCACATGTTTGTTTGCCATCCAGCCGAATAAAAAGTTCTAACAACTGGACTAGGGAAGCCGTGGTGGCCTAGTGGTTAGACCTATCGCCTCTCAAGTAGAGGCTCGTGGGTTCAAACCCCGGCTCGCACCTCGTGAGTTTTTCGAAATTCATGTGCGGAATTACATTGGAAATTTACCACGAGCTTTGCGGTGTAGGAAAACATCGTGAGGAAACCTGCACAAACCTGCGAAGCAATTCAATGGTGCGTGTGAAGTTCCCAATCCGCACTGGGCCCTCGTGGGAACTATGGCCCAAGCCCTCTCATTCTGAGTGGAGGCCTGTGCCCAGCAGTGGGACGTATATAGGCTGGGATGATGATGATGATGATCAACTGGACTATCCGGTCGTCTAAAATCACACACTTTCTCACGACTAAAATCAGTGTGAAAAGGTGTCATATCGGCTTACATTAGCTCAAGCTCGGTTGTCATATGACAGCGTCAGACGATCCCCGTGAGCTGTGTGCATGTATGTCTGTGTGTAAGCGGTCGATCGTCACCTTGACACGGGAACGGGTTCCGAATACCCGCCCAGTGCTGCCCGCGCTGATGTCGATATACTATAACGAATTAATATCAACAAACAAACACACTCAACTCACCAACGAAAAATTTAAAATGTGTGTTTCTTACTCCGTCATGCTAACGTATGAACGGATTTGGATGAAATTTGGTTAGGTAGTTAAATTGGAAAAAAAAACTAAATCAAAACATAATAATAATAATAATAGTAAATAATCAGATTAACTCAAACATTATTAAAATCCTTATTTATTTATTTAGAAAGTAGATCCACATTATGTATATCACAAATTGAGTCATATTATAAACTATTTAAAGGTGCTTTATTCCGATATACACGACAATTACGGAGCACATGTCATTGACTAATTCAAATGTAAGTTAAAAAATAATGCAACTAATTTAAAATACAAATACAACCAAGAAATTAAATTGTTAGTTTACCTTTCTCGTCTCCAAACCGTTCTCGTCCACATTTACTCAACAATAAAAAAAAACCACAGATTTTGTGATACCTTTGGGATACACAAAATCATGTATTTTTATTTTGGTATTTCCTTTTTGATTTGTTTGTATTTGTGAATGTGAATAAATGTCTTTCTTTCTTTCTTCTTTCTTTCTTATACCTCAATTTATATCGATAACTTTAGTTGTAAAGTATCGAGCCTCCCCCCTCCCTGCGAGGGCGCGTCGTAACAATGGCCCTCGGTCACCCCCCACACATACAACTATAACTACAAACTCTCCGGTCATCACAAATACGAAGAATTGAGATTTGCGGTTACTCCGAAAGGACTAAACTAAACAATATATTAAAAAAGCGCCGCCAAAAAAGACAACAAAAAGTAAAACCTAGCTGTTGCCCGCGACTTCATCTGCGATGAATTCGTTTATCCATATCCCGCGGGAGTATGCTGATTTCCCGCAAAATTAGCCTAAGTTAATTTAGTATAGGTATAAGTACCAGTGAATTTATTGATAAAAGAAACTAAATAATATACATATTAAACATAACTTTCTAACAATAACTTAAAATAAAAAAAAAATAACCTTAAACTAAAACAAATTGTCCAAAGAGTACCCCTTAGGCAAGGTCCCGAAGATAAGTAGTTATATTTTTTTATCTAGTTAAGCGTCGTCGGTGTCGGGGACCGCTGCGGAGTTAAAAATGGAGAGAATTAGAGTTTCAAATATAGGTGTCAACTAAATGTTATTTACAAGCTTTTCTTTAGCTTACCCTGTTTATTAATTTATTTGTTTGTTTATTTGGTTCAAATTGGGCTAAATTTGACCCATTTCCAGCGGTACAATTGACTTTAAATTTGCCATAGTTATGTAATATTGGTTATAAGGCTGTTGCCTAGCTTCATAATGACAACTCACGAGGTAATATTCTATTTTAAGGGCGGGAAAATAAGGAATTACGAACGAGACTCTGTTAGTAGCCCGAAGACGTAAACGAATATGTTCGTAAGTCCACTACCGCTCGTGCGACATATATGTTTTTAATAACAAAAGCAAAAATATTATTTTCAAAAATAGTCGTGGCGTGTGCGTGCTCCGTTCTGACCAAAACCAAACTCGTAACGCCCTAAGTTATACGCAAAAAAGGCTTGGGTTTTATTTAGAAGGTTGCAATCAAGTTCTAGCCTGCATGATACGACACCTGACCAACAAGTGTGATGAAAAATAACTCGTTTAACTGGTTTCCTTTCAGAGCCATAATCCTGACGAATTCGGATGAGATCGAGGAGCTGGAGCTGTCCAAGTTGTTCAAAGACCAGGTCTCCCTGGAGCACGAGAAGAGACGAGGGTGAGGGCTCATGCAGAACATACCTATGTATGTCGGTGGCCGATCGTAAAATCCGCCAGATCACGAAATGCCTAGGCATATCGTGAAATGGCGCCATGAGAGCTCATGCAGTACATACCTATGTATACATATTTTTATGTCGACGGCCGATCGTAATTTCATGAATTGGCTAAGGGACATCCGCCATATCTTTCAAAACTCACTGTTTGACGATTTGCCTAGTGACGTTTAGGCAGATCATGAAATTTCGTGATCTGGCGGATTTTTCGATCGGCCGCCGACATATACATATCGAGAAACACAGTGGCCGTTTCCAAGAGCAGTTTCCCAAACAGAAAAATTATAAAATGCCAGACATTGTCATTACAAAGTTTCATATCTCAATAACCTAACCAACAAAAAGTTGGAAAACCGACTTTGTCACTTCAAAATTTATATCTGCAAAAGGGCTGTACCAATTTTGATAAAGTCTAAGAACTAGCGATAGAAAACCTGCTTTCAATAAAAAAACCGCATTGAAATCGGTCCACCCGTTTATGAGCTACGGTGCCACAGACTATAAAACACTTCTTTTTGCGTCGGGGGTTAAAAAATATGTGTTCAATATTTTTAAATAATCTAAAAATGACAGACTAAATAGATTTTTTTACAACACTAGCCTAAATGAACTCTAACAAAAGCCTAAACTTTCGAATTGTAGAGCAAAGAAGAAGCAGAAATCGGAGTCATCAGAAGAATCCCTGAATAACATCCAGCACACGACTGACGACTCGGGCATCTGACATCACCGCGTGCGGCACAGCCCCGCCTCACCGCGGCACAAGCACAGGTACGGACACACACTACACATCCAGCAGATACAGTGACATCCACAGACACACCAACATCCAGCACACGACTGACGACTCGGGTATCTGACATCACCGCGTGCGGCACAGCCCCGCCTCACCGCGGCACAAGCACAGGTACGGACACACACTACACATCCAGCAGATACAGTGACATCCACAGACACACCAACATCCAGCACACGACTGACGACTCGGGTATCTGACATCACCGCGTGCGGCACAGCCCCGCCTCACCGCGGCACAAGCACAGGTACGGACACACACTACACATCCAGCAGATACAGTGACATCCACAGACACACCAACATCCAGCACACGACTGACGACTCGGGTATCTGACATCACCGCGTGCGGCACAGCCCCGCCTCACCGCGGCACAAGCACAGGTACGGACACACACTATACATCCAGCAGATACAGTGACATCCACAGACACATCAACATCCGACAGACACAGGGACATCCACAGCTACACCAACATCTAACAGATACAGCGACATCCATAGTTATTCAAACATCCAACACATTACTGATGACTCGGGCATCTGACATGTCCGCGTATGGCACAGCCTCACCTCGCCGCGGCACAAGCACAGGTCACTTACTATGCATCCAGCAGATACAGTGACATCCACAGACACTTCAACATCCGACAGACTCAGTGGCATACCCAGCTACACCAACATCCAACAGATACAGTGACATCCACAGACACATCAAAATCTGACAGACACAGTAAGATCCACAGACATATCAACATCCAGTATACACAGTGACATCCGTAGAATAACACACACACGCACACATACATACACATAGACACAGTGACATCCACAGACAGACAAACATGACTATGATCATCTATGACTCACAGATGTGCCTCTATTTTTATTTACAAAACATTACCTTAATTTTTTTTCGACAGACACGACAAGAAAGAGAAAGACAAGAAGAAGAGCAAAAAGAAACACGTGTCTAGTGACAGCAGTGACAGCTCCAGCTGAATGGACGTGCAAAGTCTTTTGGATAAAAAAATGGCGTCTTTGCCCCAATGAAGTTTTGGCTATGGTTTGACGTTAGTTCGATTGTAAAAACAATTGACACTTAACAAATGATTTGTAATTTAATTACAATTGTTTCTCAATTGTTTGACGTTTGCTCGAAAAGCGTTGAAATTGTTAAGAATACGCAAATATGTATAAATAATGGATTACAATTTGAATTGAGGTTCATCTAATGATGATGGAATTGGTTGTAAATACTACGGGTTGATATTTGAATTTTATTGTTTATACAGTAGGTACCAACAATAGGTACATTTGATTTTGCTAAGGCCTAAAGTCTTTGATTTGTTTCCTGACTAGTACATTATCTATTTTTGTTGTATAAATATGACTCTCAATCAAAAAACTTTTATAGTCTATCAAATTCCGATGAATTGAAAACCTCTACCTTTTTTTTAAGTCGATTCATAAGTTAATACTTAAATAATAAAATATTCGCGCACAAAATAAATCAAACGTTGATTTTAGATTCGAGTTATGATAAGATAGAAATTATAAATAGTTGTTATTTTATAACAATTGTTAGATTTTATAAATAAAAAATGAAAATTACATTTATCATTTTATTTCAATCTAGAAAAATACGATTTCACTTCAAAAAAACCAAAGAAATTGTCTTTTAATGTTGGCTACCATTGCATTAAACAATAATTCTACTAACAGAAATAATTCTATTTTTTAATTATAATAAATAATTTTCTGCAAAAATAAGCCTCTATAAATTAGAATAAATATTAAAAATTAGCTATGGTTAAATCTTGACGGCTGTCAGTTTTCCCGCCCAAATTTGCCGATGCCATATTTGTAAAAGAGAACGCGCCAAAAGTAAGCGCGGTCGACTGTCAGTGGCGCTACGTATTGGGGCTCCAAGTTGATTTCCAGATGATGGGGGAATGGCAGCCATTCACCATTGCCCGGTTCAGGAGTGGGGGTTCTGTAAGAAACAGAAAATATGTTAAGTGTCTCAGATTACTCGCTGGTTTTTCGTAGGAATAAACAAATACACTATTGAAATATTTTTAACACTTAGGCCCACTTGCAGTAAACACATAAATCTCGAGTTACCGTTAAGCTCAGTTTCACTGTCAAGCTTAAGCCTGGATTAACTACTAAATCTAGATTTATTTTTTCCTGCAAGACGGCCTTAAAGATACATCCATAAAACCTCGGTGGGTTTGATAATCGATACATTTATTTTGTTATGTCGCGATTCTTCTATTTATATCTAGTATTCAGTTTCATTCATTTGGCAAAAACATAAAACAAGACTTATATCTATCTTAACTTAAAGTTTATATATTGCTTCGTGCATAAATAATATCGAAATACATTTGTAAAAACGTAAAAATTGCAGTTTGAGGTTTGAATTTTTTTTTATGCAAGATTATTCCCATAATTAGGTATTTTATCTCAAAAATACCCAATCAAACTTTTGTAAACTATAAAATAGGTATAAAACAGTAGACTTACCCAAACTTGGCAAAGTTAGTCCACATCATTGTCATGAAGGTGACGATCCTCGCGTCGTTCTCATCCATAGGCAGTGGCAAGCGCTCCAACTCGAAAACATAGAACAGCTCATCCTTATTGGCCGTAGCGGGGAGACTGCTGTTAGTCAACAACCTCCCAAGGTTCCTATTCCCAATGTAATTGAAGATAAACTCGTAGACTGGCAGACCAGAAGCGTTGGTGTACAATTCAGAAAACAGAGACATCGGTCCTACGTAACAGAAGTCAGAATTTAAGTTTATAAGACCACCGATAAGCGCTTCGTCTGAGGTTACGTTGCTGAAGTAAGTTTCCTTCATGATGCTTCTGTATTCTTCTTTTTCTTCCTTTGGTACGAAAAGGCTTCGCTGGTCCAAAGCAGAGTAATCTTCGTTCTTTATCCTGTCCATCTGGCTAGTCATTGTGTTATAGTCAAGCGTGCATATCAGTCCTTCTACAGTATTCAAGCCAGTTATGATTGGTACTGGGTTGAAAGACTTATGGTTTTTGCCAGCAGTTAATATGTTCATAGGTGTATCAGTTAAAAATGGTTCTTCACCATCGAACACTTGTTCTACTGATGGAAGAAACACGGATCGAGGATTCATTTGCTTAGAAATAGCCTCCTCAACCGCTTTAATTGGTGTTTCAGTGTACAATTTTAACAGTTTCTCAGAATCCGTGCTGAGGACTTCTAAAGATTTTGCAACTTGACTGGCAGTGGCCTTAGCATCAGCATCGAATGATTCAGGAGTGAACAGCGTACCACTTTCTGATATTATCTTGTGCACCAGTCCTTTGGTAGACTCAGACAGAGTTAAGTAAATGGCAGCAGTTCCACCGCTTCCTTGGCCGAAAACTGTTACATTGTCGACATCACCACCAAAGTTAGCAATATTATCCTTGATCCATCTCAGAGCTTGTCGAATATCCTTCAAGCCAGCGTTACCAGGCGCTTCTTCGATCTCCAGATTTAGAAAACCGTACACGTTTAACCTGTAATTTAGAGTAACTACGACAACGTTGTGGCTAACGAGGTATTGAGGTCCGTAAAAGCTTGGGGACCCTCCACCGACTCCGAAACCTCCTCCATGGAGGAATACCATGACGGGGAGGGTGCTGTTAGCGCCGGTTACGGGGGTGGGGGTGAAGATATTGAGGACCAGACAGTCCTCGGTGTCGCTGGGGGCAGCGAGGGGGTCATTGGACGGGAATTGGGGGCAGAGGACGGAGCGGGAGTCCGCTTTGTAGACGCCGGAGAATGAGGGGGGCTCGAGCGGGGCCTGTAGGACAATAAATATATACAATAAATACATTTTGTGGAACAATTCAGCTGGAATGTCTACACTAATGAAGTTTTTAACAGGGTGAGAAGTATGTATGGCACGTAATGGTAAGCCAGCACCACCACCTACAAGGTGGCGACTGATTTGTGACATTTGCTTGTAATGTGAGGCGAACGCAATTTTGAGCTGATATGGAGGTTACAGAAGTACAGTCCAGCCATATTTGTTCACCGATTATTACTGAATAAATAATTCCCAAGAGAAGATTACTCTGGCCTTATACTTGGTCTTACACTCTAGCATTCATAGCACTCTCGAACAAGATCACCCGAAACGTGCGTTCTCCAGTAAGGCCAGTACTAGATAAAGGATAAAATCTACATTAATTGTAAGCAGGGTTGCCAGCTTTTTCGAATAAACACCGAACAGTGAGTAAAAAAAAAAACAAGGCTTCTAACGCGCACGAAGCGGCAACATCGATTGTCGGTTGCGTAAAATCTGACAGTTGAATTGTTTATTAGGGAGAAAAAATTATCAGAAAAAAAATTCCGAACCGCCCTTCGGTATTTTTGTAAAACTGAACACCGAACACAGTGCTAAAATACCGAACGGTTCGGTAAAAACCGTACACCTGGCAAGCCTGATTGTAAGATTAAAAATGGCAGATGTAATAGAATTACTTATGGAAAATCCTTACCTTAAATTTGACGGGCACCCCATATCTGATTCCCAAAAATTCACAATACAGCCCATTGGAAGCTATACTACCCTCTACTTTCCCCTGCTTAGTCGCTACAATGTATTTTTCATCACCCCACACCACCCCCAAAAAGGCGGCAAAAACTACGAGGCAGAATACACTCATTGCCTTCGTTCGAAAAACTATGACTTTTTTTTAATTGTCTACGCTTTTATATTGAGCATTTTGAAAAACGCGTAAAATTCAATTGAGATTGTAATTTTTATGCGACTTTCAATCTTAATTCATACTACTTACGAGGTAATCTGTAATTTGTAAATGAATTGATCGCACGTGATTTTGGATGATTCAATTTTTATCGATTTTAAATGAAAATTACAACATTGAATGCATGATATATCTTACTAAAGAATTGATAAAAGATATAGTGATAAAATTACGAAACAAGTAGTTTTTTTCGTAACAGTTTGAGTTTTAAGGCATTATCTATTATGTAACACACAGATGTGCTTAGCTGTGCTGAGAGTTTTTAATTTTTTTTTCTTTTTCGCCAGTTGGAAAGGACACAATACTACAGAATAAAATAGGTTACAGTAATTATTACAAGAGACAAATTCGTGCCTTCTCATTCTAGCCCCCGTTCAGTATTCAATTCAGGTATACGAGTAGTGGTAAAGTTTGTTACGATTCGTCTCACTGTGAAGAAAAACATCGTGAGGAAACCATCGAGAATGTACAAAATCCCGAGAGATCGCGGTGGGATTGCCGTCTGTTAAAAAACCAGCTTCGTAAGTTTCGTAAGTATTTATATCTCTGATTTTTTTATTCTACTGGATGGCAAACAAGCAAGCGGGTCTCCTGATGGTAAGAGATCACCACTGTCCATAGACACCTGCAACACCAGGGGGATTGCAGATGCGTTGCCAACGTTGGCGTTGAAGCCTAAGATGGGATACCTCAATTGTCAGTAATTTCACCGACTGTCTTTGTCACTGGTTGGCCGTCTGTCCGTCCGTCCGTCCGTCCATCCATCCAGCCATTTCGTGACATTACGCATACATTTTCGAGCATGTTTGAGAAAAAATATTTAAAGAATAATTAAAATTGTTTACATTACAGCCGTACCGGTGGCTGTGGTGGTCTAGTGGTTTGACCTATCGCCTCTCAAGCAGAGGTTCGTGGGTTGAGCCCCGGCTGGCACCTCTGAGTTTTTTAATTTCATTGTTAAATTATATTTAAAAACCACGAATTTCACAGTGAAGCAAAACATCGTGAAGAAAACTACGAAGCACTTCAATGGTGTCTGTGAAGTTCCCAATCCGCACTGGGCCCGCGTGGGAACTACAGCCCAAGCCCTCTCATTCTGAGAGGAGGCCTGTGCCCAGCAGTGGGGCGTATATAGGCTGGGATGATAGATGATGTGATGACACAGCTAGCAGTGTTCGTCATGCTTTTGTTTATTTACAATTTACGGTGTAAGAGCGCCATCTAGCGACTGACTTTTGAAGCTTCAAGTTTTGAATTAAAGCTCTTTGCTACATACAATTTTAACTTGAGATTTGTTTTTCATTTGGAAATAAATGAATTACATAAAATGTTGACGCTATAAACTCTGATAACTTCGTGTTAATCATTTACACCCAAATAAACTGTGTAAACATTAGGGCGCGGCCACATGAAATCGCTCGACGCTCGTTTTCAGTCTGGTCACGTGACACTTAGCGATAAAGCTGAAAATGTAGTTAGTTTTATCGCTGCAAAAAAACCACTTCAATATTGGCTAAAATGCTGTTATTTATTTTTTTTATTCACTCCAATTTATTTTATTTATACCACTGCCACGACTGCTAATAAATGATTTTAAGAAATCAGCTTCCAAGGCCAAGATCATTCCTGCAAGAAGCAATCTTGTCACTGCTGCTCAACGCGGCGACTTGACGCTACTTTTTTGAGTCGTGGAAAATTCAAAATCACCTTCAAAACGGGGTCACGTGACCAGATTTATCGCTGCAATCGAGCGACGAGCGACTGCATGTGGCCGCACCTTTATTTAAAAACTGTTTTGTTGCCTTTGTTTACTATTTCATTTTTTGATCAAACAGACTTCAAAACATATTTAATTTAATAGGTACCTAACATCGAAGCCTTAGTTAGATACATACGAAGAATATTTATTCGTAGTTAGATACTGAAACAATCAACGAACCTTCCAACGCATTTTTCGTCGCAAATAGGTCAAGTGCACAAGCCGTAAAATACGCCTCAGCAAAACGTATTTTTTGACATTTCGCTTCTTGGGAATGTCTACAAAATCAAGTTGTACTTTTGTGAAAGCTAGATGTTTGGGCTAAATCAATAAAATTAGATCTTCCTTGGTTAAAATTCGACAAATAAGCATCATTAGTGATCTCTGGAGACCAGTGCAACGCTAAATCACCCAAGAAAACCTTAGGCGTCCATTAAAAATAGTGCTTACGTGTTTGTTAAAATATCAATAATTGTGTTCAAGTGCTATTCTAGAAGTTTTATACAGTGATTAAGACGAATAAAAGCGTTAATCGGCTTAGTGATGAATAAAAAACCGGCCCGTGCTGGCCCCAAAATACGAATAACACGCGCTGCCTTCCGTTTGAAGAAACTCGACGATCCGCCACTCTTCCAGCCAAAAGAGGTTGACCAACACAAATACATCTACACCTGCCAGTACTGCAGGCTGAAGTTTACCCAGAACATCCAATTTTTCCGCCACATGACGTCGAATCACGAGACTCAGCAGAAAAATGCTAGTTTTGAATGCAACGAGTGTCAGATCGTGTTTTCAAAGAAAGCTAATTTAGACATCCATTGCCAGACACATCTTCAGGTTAAGAGTAAGTCTAGATGCGAGAGTTGTTCTATCACGTTTAAGTCTAGGCATTGTCTGCGACGACATTTGAAGTTAAAGCAGGTAATGATGGAGAATTCGTGTTTAAACTGCCAGAAAAAGTTTACGAATAAGGAGAGACTGGCGAAGCATATTAAGAACAAGCATACGTTTAAGAATGTAACGCACCAGTGCGACATGTGCTCCGTCAAGTTCAAGGAGAAGGAGTCCCTGCAGAATCATTTGAATCGTCTCCATAAGAAGTTATGATTGAAATAATGTTTATAGTTTGCACTTGTTGTATTTTGGTTCTCTTGCAACAGGGTGTAGATTGATATAGGGGCCAATCAACTTTTTTACCTACACTAATCTGTCCGCGCATTTTTTCTGTAATTTAATAGATGGTGTACATGAATACATGCCATCCTTCGTAAGTTCAACCTATTAAACCGTGAAATATCTTGTTGGATGTATGATTTTTTGGTAACACCATACACAATTTTGATACTGCAGGAGACGCCCAAAGTGTCGGTAAAAAAGTTGATTGGCCCATAGTAATGTTTATTTTTGTGTATTTACATACCTACATAACTATTGGTTACATCCGAGTTAACAATGTAAATGTTACTGTAATGCGACAAACTTAACAAACTGCTTTGTTTACTTTATCAATTTATTCAATTATTTTGTATGTAACAGATGTAACAAAAATTGATTTAGGGGCTGTTTCACCAATTTGTGGCAGCTGGTTGCTCATAAGATCCAAGTCCTAAAGGTTGAAACATACTATTTAAACGAAATGCCACTCCATGTTGTTCAGATCACATTTCTGTCTCCACCTTACCATAATAAATACATGGGACTGATTACGATTAGTACTGACACATGATGGATGGCGTGTGAAAGCGTGTCGTGGCGTCAGGTAGTATGTCTGCAACTTAAATGTAGGATGTTGGGATTTAACTTCATTAGCTACTGGTAACACCAATGACAAATGATTATGGTGAGAATTGCAGGTAACCAGTGGATGCAAGTGGCAAGTTGTTGTTGATTCTGACTATCAGTTTAACTATGTCATGCCTATCTTTTCCAGCCTCAACCTTGGCGGAATCGTCAATAGTATTAACGGATACTTTAAAAAATTCCTTAGTTATACAAAATTACACTTGGATAGATATCGACGGGTGAAAGGCTATTTGTATTAAGCGACAACGTATTCCTATGTCGCTTAAAACAAATAGCCCGGAAACCGTCGATATGATGGAATATATTTGTAAATAATATGGCAATAAATTGAAGTTATCCATTATTTGATGATAGTAGACTAGTTATTTCTTAATTATTGATAATGAGGTAATGAAAATCGCATTACATAATTAAACTTTAATTACTTTATAATGCTCAAGTTTAATCAACTTTTCAAATTCAAATTCAAATCATTTATTTAGTAAATAGGCCGCAATGGGGCCTTTTACACGTCATTTTTTAAACTACCAGTGCTTTCGGAAAGACCATCCTTGCCAAGAAGAATGCGCCGCAAAAATTTATATTTTGCAAAATAAAATAATTGCAACTAAAATGCTTAAAAACTACTCAATTCAAAGTCATTTAACACTAATCAATGGATGGTGAAACAGCCCCTTAATGTATGTGAGACGAAAACTAACCGCATTGTAAATGCAGCTGTATTAATTTTCATATCACAACAAAACTTCCAAACCGAACGAACTGTTTTTCAAAACTGTTTTTACTTTTTCTACTCCATCCAGATGAGGGTCAGATATATTTATTTTTCTATCTTTATCATGCTATACATATAGTATGATAGCACTTATTACATGCATGAAACATTTCTGTTTATGTACTAAAATTTATCTAATAGTTACATCACGTTGTGGTGTGAACTTTGTCATAGTATAGTTTATATTTTGTTTCATTAAAGCAAAATGCTTATTAATTTGTTTATATCAAATATTTAGTGTAAATAGTTAAGCCTAAAATTTAATTATAGTCCTAGGCAAAGCAATATCATGAGAGAAATCTTTGAAGGGTCAACAATATGTGCTCGATTTCTATGTCTGGTTGTCTGTTTCTAACAGTGATGTCAGAAAGGGATGGCTATTTAATTGGACTAAAGTATTATAATAAAGTATGGCAATAATACTATAAAATTGATGTTAAAAATGGATAATATTGTTGATTCTCATCGAGATTAAATTATTTTTGACAGCTATTTGATAAAACTGAACAAAATATTCACTGATTCATAATTAAGCAGTGCTGCAGTATGTTCTGATTCCATTTTGATTAACACTGTTTGCTGTAATTAATTTTAGAGTTGGCAAGATGAGTTTCACTACATTACTGTAAGAACATTAGTAGGTACAGTCAAGCGCAAAGATATGGACAAGGCCAAAATGACAAAAATATGTATGCATGACCATAATGTTACGTGCATAAAGTCGTGTATGCCTATTTTTTTACTTATGCTTTACTTTGGCCGTGTCAATATCTTTGCACTTGATTCATGAACTCATTTTGCTCGCAAATTTATGGACTCGTCTGTACCGCCCCTCTCACTCTCGTATTAAATAGTATAAGTGTCAGAGGGACGGAACGACACGAACTTCGATTTTCGTATTAACACCCTTGGCCTCGCTTGCCGGACACTCAGAATCAGAATTATTTATTTGTAAAACATAGGTAAACAAAATAAGGTGGAAAAAAAATGCCACAATACTAACGCCGCTGTAAAATCATAACAACTTTGTATTTTTTAAACAAAACTAATGTATTTGCTTAGAAAAATTGTTTATTCTAACAAAGCTTTCACTTGTTAGTCATTACACTGGGTTTTTGATAAACAACACTCAAAGAGCCGGCAGCGCACCTGTGATGCCCCTGGTGTTGCGGGTGATCATGGGCGGCGGTGATTGCTTCCCATCAGGTGACCCGCATGCTCGTTTACTTCCTCTTATATAAAAAAAACTAACAATTATCTCGTGAAATTAGCTGTCTACAAAGTTTTTTTTTTTTATTGGACTGGATGGCAAACGAGCAAGTGGGTCTCCTGATGGTAAGAGATCACCACCACCCATAGACACCTACAACTCCAAGGAGATTGCAGATGCGTTGCCAACCTAGAGGCCTAAGATGGGATACCTCAAGTGCCAGTAATTTCACCGGCTATCTTACTCTCCACGCCGAAACACAAGCACTGCTTCTTCACGGCAGGATTAGCAGCAAGATGGTGGTAGCAATCCGGGCGGACCTTGCACAAGGTCCTACCACCTGCAAAACCTTGATCGTTTTGTAAAGTGAGGTTGGGTATTGATTTTTTCTCGAATAATAAGTTTAGATCTATCGGAGCAGAGAGGAGTTTTCAGTATATAAAAAATCTTGTTTTGTTCATAATAATGTAATATAGGTAGAGGTACACTGCTTACGATAAAATTAGGTTCACTAATGTTTGACAAATAACGTTTGGCAACCTGAAGGGCTACTCCGAAACACAACGTTCGAAGTTCGTGTCGTGCGATCCCTCTCGCTCTCGTATTAAATAGTATAAGTGTGAGAGGGACCACACGACACGAACTTCGAACGTTGTGTTTCGGAGTAGCCTTCCAGATTAATTTCGCAACTGTTTAATATTTCTGAAACTAAATATTTCAGGATTTGAAAACGTGTTTTCAAATTTAAGAAAACCGCATTCAAATCCGTCCACCCGTTTAAGAGCTACGGTGCCACAGACAGACATAGCGGTCAAACTTATAACACCCCTCTTTTTGCGTAGTGGGGTTAAAAACTGACCTGAGATGTTTATGGGCGGTGGAGATCTCTTACCATTAGGAGACTCACTTGCTCGTTTGCCATCCAATAGAATAAAAAACCTAACCTAAGGGTTTTAAAACGATGTCCTTGAAATACAGTTATAGAGTTGCGAAATGAAAAGTTGTGAAATGAAGTTGCCAAACGTTAGTTCCGAAATGAATGGATACCTATTTAATACGAGTGAGAAGGACGAACTTCGAATTTTGTAGTAGCCTCCCTTCGTGTCGCGCCTATATTAAGAGTTGTTGATAATTATTTTTATAAGATGTATAAAATAACTACCTAATATAATTTTCTCCATTATGCGAATGTTTTATTTTGTTCCATCCTTATAAGTCTTTAGGCATAGTTATATCATAGTAAAAATGTATAGTTATATTGGCCGCATATCTACATTTTGTGCAATGATCCTACCTTCTTCTCTTCTTTTTCAGGCTTTATCTATCCACTGCTGGATGTAACTCTCTTTATTCGTAGCCCTCTCCTAATCTCCTCCACTCCGTCCTATTCTCAGTCTTCCTGAGCCAGTAGGGTCCGGCGTAAGGCCAGTAGGATCCTACCTTACTTATTTGAAACAATAGAATTTGATGTAACTAACCCCCGACTTTGTCACTTCAAAGTTCAATATCTCAAAAACGGCTGAGCCAATTCTGATAAAACATGTGTAAGAACCATCGCTAGAAAACCTGCTTTCAATTAAAAAAAAAACCGCATTCAATTCCTTATTTTTTTTTGGATTGCTTTTCTCTACCACTCAAAGGTTGACTGGCAGAGATCCCTTCAGGGATAAGTCCGCCTTTGTACTTGGCACTTTCTTTTGTGTGTTATTTTTGTACCTATTTCCTTTTGTACAATAAAGAGTTTAAACAAACAAACAAACAAATCGGTCCACCCGTTTAAGAGCTACGGTGCCACAGACAGACACACTTATAACGCCCCTATTTTTGCGTCGGGGGTTAGAAAATATGGGTGGCTTTTGAATCACTTAAGTACTCCTGTATTAGATAGGTGGAACCAAAGGATCAAACTTAGCTGAGAGCCATCTCGATTAAAAAGACTTCTTAAAATCAGTCTACTTGTTTGAGAGCTTTGATGCGACAGGCAGACACACAGTAATGTAAAACTTATAACAACACTCTTTGTGTTGGTGGTTAGGTAAAAATTAATAAGTATTAGATTTATTTTATAAAACACTAGCGGACCCGGCAGATGTTGTCTGTCCTGCTCCTGCCCTAATACTCTGGCAGTAAAATTTAAAATACCAATAACAGCGCCATCTAGCGGGTCGAATTACGTTTTCAAACCAACCAACGTCCATCGTTTTGTCCTATCAATTTTATTTTAAACTAGCTTATGCCCGCGACTTTCGTCTGCGCGGATCTAGGTTATCGCGCGGTGGCGCCCTCTACCGAAATAAAAAGTATCCTCTGTTGATCCTTGGGGCTTAAACTACCTATATAATATACTAAATTTCGTCAAAATCCATTCAGTGGTTTCGACGTGAAAGCGTAACAGACAGAGTTACTTTCGAATTTATAATATTAGTAGGGATGAATATTTTTCTAGGCAAATATGAAATAACTTAAGTGTGTGGGGATGTGGTCTATAATATAACTGACAGTTATGAAACCCATGAACATTTTATATAGGAAAATGTTTTTTTCTTTTATTTTATTTTTTCATAAATTTTCCAATGTTTTTAACAGTTATTCTGCTATTCGAGACGGAGACAAATACAACAATTGAAAAACCATGAAAATCGATCAAGCTGTGGCCTCCCTCCAATAGAGATATCTCTATCCAGGTAAGTGTTATGCTTGGGACAAGCGTCGGTAGTTTTATACACGCGTCAGAGTTGTGAAACTTCGATAGCGCAATGTAGAACACGTTCGGAGTTTCTATATGTGCTCGCTAGATGGCGCTAGGAGTAGCTACAAAGCCATCCTCGAGTTTAATTAATTATAGAAGACATACTGCAGTGTATTACTGAAATGGATTGGTAGGAGGTTGGTAGAATAAAAAATATGTTTTAGTGCAGAAATCTATTTATATACATATAGTACATCACTTAAAAGAGTATGAAAAATTTTATTCTTCATGCCAACTCATTGAGGTAGAAACTGAACCTTATTAATGTCATAAATACATCACAATTTTGATTGTAATTTTATTATTGGAATATTGAAAATGCTTCAAACCATCTGTGGATACTTTAGTCACAGAATAATAAGTTTCTCTACAGTAATAAAATCACTATACAAGTTTTAACCAATTTTTTTTTAATCACTAAACATTGGCCATAGTCCAGATCGGTATAAAGGATACGGCAAATTCAGCGGTAGTCAAATAATATATTCCCAAGCTGAACGTTTTGGTTTCGAGCCTGAACTCTGGGACTGGGAGTGTTTGGGAATGTTATTGTTATTTGACTACTGGTGAATTTGCCATATCATATACACCATTCTGAAATACATCCAATGTTTAGCAAAGAAAAAATCCCACAGTTCAGGTTTAAACCCAAAACTTTCAGCTTAAGACGCCATAGAGCAACCCACTAGAGTATCACGACTACAATAAATATTACCCAATAGTTCTACATGATATCGGTAGATTTTACAAGTTTCCCATTAAGAAATCCCATTTTATGCTTCTCTCGTACATGCCGTACCAAATGATCCTTCCGTTTGTATGTCTGTGAACACACAGGACACACCACGTATTGGTTAAGATGTTGCGACTTAACATGCCGAAGCATATGGTCTCTGCGTTTGAACGATGTCTCACAGTGAGGACAGACGTGTCGTTCTGTTAATAAATGGCTTATTTCGTGTTTCTCTAGCTCTGGTAGCGTGCCACACTCGAATTTACACTCTCTACAGTGAAACACTTGCGGACCCATTGCGTGTTTTCTTTTAATATGTTTCAAGAGCAAGTCTTGGCGTTTATAATCTTGTCCACACACAGGGCAGTTGCAAAACTTCTGGTTAGAGTGTAGACTTTGTATATGACGTTTTAAGTGGTCCTGTCGGCGAAAAGTAGCCGTGCATATAGTGCAAGTAAGCAGCTTCTTCTGACCGTGCATTTCTATGTTGTGGTGTTCACATTCTGTTAATGTTTCGAAACTTAAGTCGCAGTGTGGACAGTAGTTGTTGAACTCTTTGGGGGAACACTGGGTCTCGATTATGGGGTTCGAATACGGATTTACCGCATATTTGTTGACGTCCGAGCCGTCCATATTATAATAGTTAACTTTCACATTTTCCACCATCGTGTTTTCAAGTCTATTAAAGCACCATTATAAAATGAGTTAGCTTTAGGAATATGAACTCGTGGTAGTTAATTTATTTACTGATAAATAAACCAGTTAAAAATGATTTTCGATAGTTCTCTGAGTAGTCTGTGATAATTTTACGATAGATTTTACAATTTTACATTAACAAGGATTTTACGCACACAACATTCAGTGATTAAGACGTTTTTTGACAGCTATAACCTTTGTTAGCGTAAGCTCGCGTTGACTTTTGAGAACTAAGTAAAAAGAATTACAAATTTTGTACAAAATATTTTTTATCATTAAGAGTTATTGATCAATACACCGGATACTATGAATATTTAATCTAAGTTAAAAATTACATTTGTTTTCATAATAAATGGAATGCAAAACCAACAACGATGCTTTTTAACAGAACTTAAAAAATACCCCAACGCAATCAATTCAATTGACAGCTAAATGTTGCCACAGCTATTTTAAAATTACCTTGCAAGCGTTAGTAGTTACAATATCTGTTCACAGATGGAGTTAAAAAGTGAATAATGTTCACATCACATACTGGCGCCTTTTTATGCGACTATATCAGGCAAAGAGGTAGGATAGTCTAAGGTATCAGGATTCAGGAGGGCTTTGAGAGGAACATGTTTTTGCTACGCAGAGAAAAGAATTTCAAACTGCTGACCCTCGAGACCTATACTCCATAGTGCAAAATTCGATCTTCGTATCTTACCGTCGCGGTGACGATTATAATTATTTAATGAGATTGAGAACGGTACGATATGAACTTCGATTCTAGAATTTCATAGTAGCCTCCCTTTATACCTAGTGCTAGTGCCATCCACGAAGACGCGTGATTTTGTCAAAATTAGACATTAATGACATTGTAATAAGAACCACGGCACGCGTCATCGTGAATGACTCTTACCTGAGTTGCAAAAATAACGGCTACCGAACAACGTCCCTCTCAAAGAGAGTACTTTGACACTGGCAAAATTGTCCTAATAAGGACAGAAAGCCATTTTTTAAAAGAGAAGAAGAGGACTCTTACCTATAGCTGCTAGCCAAAATTTTGACTTTTATAGAATCAGTTAGAACACTTCAATGACTATGACTATGATCTTCACATCAGGCAGGATCTAGCTCGTAGTGCATTATCTGAGTCAATTAGTATAAAAATCCTCTTTATTCCCTATTCCGTTCGAATTATGAGAACAGTTTCAATTTCAATGTGACAGAAATTAGAACTTTAACTGCATACTATTCGATCTACCCAAAATATACTCTTTCTTTTCTTTTATCTACCCAAAATATACTAAGCGGCAACCCTTCTTAACGTACGGTATGTACGGTCGTGTAGTCTGGCCAGCCGGACTATGGAAAATTAGTTTTTTCCGTTATACAGTTCACCGATTCAAGAACTTTTTTTTCAGCTATCCGGTCAACCGGACAGTAAGTATAAAGGGCGCTTTGAGCCTGGTTCTCTCAGTAATACCTATCGCTGAATGTGGAAGACAAGAAATTTTAATAAAATAGAACAACTGGAGGTCTATGGTGGAGGCCAATTCGAACAGTGGACGTCCTATGGCTGAGATGATTATGATGATGAGAAGAGACCACCACTAAATTTTTATAGCGGGTAGCTTTTGTGGACTGCTAAGCAGCCAAAATAATAACTGGCTAAAGGTGATTGGACCCATACGCATTTAGACCCACACGCAGTATTGGCCATTCTTTGTTAAGCGTATTGGTCGTTTTGCGAATATAACTTTAGTGAATATTGGTCCCTATGCGTGTAGAGGCTTTAATATATACCCATATCTATCAATGAATCAAATGACACAAGGTGACAATAGGCAGCTCCCTGTTACTTGCTACGCGTATTTATTATTTGTCATGGATGAATATATTTTGCAAAAATCTCCTTACAGACGACATAGGTATATCTCATTTACGGTCCTTATGCTAGTAATGAGCATGGGTAACAGTACCATAACTCTTTCAATCTATTTGATTATGGTCCATACTCCATATGCGTATAGGTCCTAATGCGTAGGGGTCCAAATGCGTATGGGTCGAAATGCGTATTGGTCGTTTCTGACCATTGGTCCTTATGCGTGTAGAGGCCGCTGAGTACAGCCACATTCAGAATTTGGCTTTTTCATTTTCGTTTGTAGTCACAATTGTAAAAATCGGAGCTGTGCTGGTGCTAGACAGTGGCTGGCCACTACCTTATCCACAGAATAGTTTATCATAACGTGGCTATATGCAAATAAATAAAATAAAGAACGAAAAGGGGTTTTATAATAAAACAAACGTATAAAGATTTAATATTGGACTAATATTTAGTAAAATACCATATTATAATAATAAAATTCATATAAAAATTCAAGTTTTTTTCAGTTTTAAACAATACTACAACTTGCTGACGGCTGGTGTGCAACAATCACTACATTATATAGTTTAGAATTAAGAGAAAGTCCCCTGCTGGTATGGTTCAGGTCTTTTAGAGGTATACTAATTTAATGGTATGAGGAATTAGTCTTTGGGGTCGTTGTGACAGTAAGCAGACTTGTCAAATCTATCTGACCCAAAAACATCCTCTAAGTGACGTTTTATAAATAGACTAGAATACATTAAACAGTAGACCTAAAAGCTGGAGCCATACGCGCAAAGACCATTCAAACTACCCTCCGAGCCGACGACAAGATTTATTTTATAACACTAAGTAATACTATTCAAACAACAAAAAAATAAATCATTCTTAACCATAAAAAAACACAGGTAAATTCAAGACTACATAGTTACACCTACTTAAATAAATATAAATACAAAATTTCGTGTGATTTTAATATTTTATTAATGGTAAAGCTCGGATTTAGAAATTTGGATCTATTTTGCGATTCGGTATCTATTTTGTTTGACAATATTACATATTATACATAAATAATACTTAAAGTTTTACTCCTATGGCCAATGTGCAATCAATTTTATATTGGCAAAGCTTATTCTAGTTGCAGTGTATACTTATACAAATCCAAAAACAATACTGAAAGAGCTAGCACTAACATACAAAAAAAAAACTAAAATACAAACTACTATAACTACAATAATTAACTATTCAAAACGATCGATAAAAATTTAAAAAAAGTTATACAAAAAGGTAAAAAATAAATAGGAATTCAAAAATACATCCAAACAAGCGGGTGAAATATAAAAAGAATACAAAAAAAGCGTGGTAATGGTAAGCCTTCTCCAGGAATTAAAAATAGGAAAATGGCGGGCTGGGCGTGCAGCCCTGTCTTTTTTTGGTAGCATCTTTGGACGCATGTCTTTGGTCATAAGATGGAGAAACGTGGCTTAAAAAAATGTACTTACAAAAATAAGGATCTGTGAAAGAATAAACAATAATGTCGAGATGATCCCGATTCCTTGCGCTACCAATGTGCTACTAAGCTTATTGGTGAGCATTCTTCAGCGAAAAGGTTTTAAAACTTTCTTCGCCAAAAGCTGGTTCGTGACAAATTTAGCTATATCATGAAACTACCCTCTGTTTTAGGTTGGGGAGTTACATTCATTCGAGGAAAAGCGTTGTTCCCAAAAATAATTGCAACAGTGGGGTAATTCCGATAAAATGCTAAACCGCACCCAAAAGCAAATCTACAAGATGAAACAAGGGGACAAAGTTTCAAATTCATTTTAATATTTTCACAATAGTCTAGAACAAAAGCGTGGGTTGTCGTTACAAGAACTGGAAACAATCAAACAATTTAACTGTACAATAAACGAGTCAAAACCTGTGCACTTTAGTTTGGTCCAACGCCTACGGTAGGCATACGTTCTAGAAAAATTAAATTGCATAGCGTTTCAAACGACAAGTAGACAGTCGTACTGCTCGCGAGTCCATTCTCAAGGTAACTCACTACTCGCTTTCACTAGAACATATGCCTACACTAAATTGGTTTGAAGTGCGCTGCGCTCGCCAACCAATAGCGTGCCTGCGTTGGAAGCGGCGCCTCGCACTCAGCCAATCAGAACGACAGTGTAACTCATCACACCATTTACTAACTAAGTTCACACCAGTGTAATTTGGTATCTATATTGCACAAAAAATGATATTTGGTAAAAAGGTGCATTTTAGCGTCGATATCTTTAGCACTAAGTTAATTAGATAGAAATCGATGCCTTCTGAGCTCGCAGTTGTAGTATAAGATACCATAATACTCTATGTAATAGAACACTTAGGTTTATTTTTATGAAAAAACGTCAAACTCTTAATTCTAAAAGGAATCTTAAAAATAATCTTAAATACTTCTCACTAAATTTGTCTATTTGTAAGATTTTGGCTCAGTTACACTTCACCGATCACCAATATTAGACTTACCTAACGTATTCGAGCCTAACAGGCGTTGAACCAAATTAGAGCGCCACAAAACTTCATTAGCAAACAATTTTAATCGTGTCATTAATTTTCAACAAAATTGATTCTATTTAACAACTGTTCTATAAAAATATTAGTATATATAAATCTTATTTCAAATTAATTTAATACAGTGGGTGACGGTCCCAGTTTGAACTTTCAAATTCGAAAACCTTAACAGTTTAAGCCGCCGCTGGCTTTATTCCATTTCACAGACAAGACTGTTCAAGGGAACTAATACCAGGGATATCTGTTTTGACTGGTCACACCAACGCTTCGCGCCATTTTGCAACAATTAGCACATTTTTAAAGTTTACTTTTTTTTTCACGGTTAACGCTTTCGAAGTTAATGTAATGTTGACAATACTAAATTAAGCTTGGCGGGAGTGATTTTTTTTGTTTTAGAAGCACATGTGGGGAATTAGGTTTCATTAGACTATGTTTGTCTCATGTCAATGACATTTAATTATTATTATAGAAAACAGAGAAATAGTAATGGTTATTGTGATGGTACCATGAATCATTAACATAATTTTTAATAGTGATAAGTACGTTTTACTGATTTAGAAAAATCGCCCCAACCGCATTTAAATTCATTATAGTCAACAGGAACATTCCGTAGGTATTCCAGGATCCGTCATTTTCAAAATTCATTAAAAAAATAATTTCACCGCACCATCAATGCAATGTTGCCAGCTTGTGATACCGAAATTCAAAATGGCAGAAACACTCGACGGTGCAAGAAATTCCATACAAACTTAATATTGTCTAGCTTTACACAGCGGCCTAACCGTCGCCGCATTACTCAACTAGTTAGGTATTTGAATTGCGCTACTTTTCACTATTATTAATTTTGCTAAAACCTCTAGCACGAGAATTTACTTACAGAGCGCTGAACGCGCGACGCCGCGGGGCGTCGATAAAAAAAACCTTTTTTTGCGCTTTTTTACTTTTTTCCTTAAGAATCCAACGTACGACTGATTCACTATATACATGCAGTGAAAAATAGTGCGAAGAACCTCACTCAGAGAAACGAGAGGACAAACACCGACTCCGATTAAACAACAACAATTCTTTACATTATAAAGATAGCTACGATATTTTAAAAAAGTACAAATGACATGTCGAAAATGTTGGCGTTCGTTTTCTATTCCGACATGAGCGACACGACCGTTATTTAAAAAAGTTACAGCTGTCAAAGTGACATGACAGCTAAGATCTTGAATGGTGAGAATGATGATTTATAAGAGTCATCTCGAGATGCTCTTTAAAAACCCCACGTTTTGGGTAACAGTTAATAGTGACAGTTTACCTCATGTCAGAATAGAGTACAACGACCGATTACGACGTAAGCCGCTGCCCATCCTCGACTTGATACCACATCACTAACAAACCTTCGTTAGCAACAGCCGGGACCGCACTCGACCGAAGCCAGAGCAACGTCCCAGGCCGAGTAAAATCAAGGAGCAAGCGCGGCAAACAAAAATGATCAATGAACACCCGTTTCAGCTAAAGTTATAAACAGACAACGTACAAACAACAAGAACAAAGCTGCCACCGCAGTAAACAAGGAACCAAGCAAAACGACCTACAAACTAATGAACGAACTGAAACATCAAAACGTCACCTCGCAGCGTCAACAACTAAAAGTGCACTCGAAACCAACTAAAAACATTATGCCTTTGAAAACAGCTACAAATCCATCAAAATCAGACCTTTGAATAGAAATTAAATCAATCTAAACTAAATACTGCGAGGTGAGATCGAGAACGACGGCGCGACGTGCGCGGCCGTCGAATACCCTTAACAAGAACAAGTATAATGCGCGGCAAAACGAATGAGCAAGTGAGAAGGCCAACAGACATGTACGCTCTTTAAATTTGGTACAAAATGGCTGTGCACATGCAAGAAAGCGTGACCCACTAGATCAGATTCTCTGGCCGTAAAACAGACAGGCTTATTCTAGGGTACAATAGGCTCTTTTGGATTGCTTGGTCCAAAAACATTTGGAGTTGCCTAAACAGGTTTCTGTTGCTTAGCAATAATGAAAATGTGTTATAGGTACCTGTATAGATATAGCAATGGCGGAAAGTTAATTCCCAATTCACTCATTCGGTTTGCCAATTAAAAATGATAAAGAATTAACGAGACAAAAGAGGAGAAAGACGCCTCCCTAGTCGATCCGTAAGCATAAGTCCGTCTATGACGGCCACCTCGACAGCGCAACAGCCACCGCTCGCAACAGACCACATATCCCAAACACACCTCTGTTACTTTTAATCTAACACCAATTATTAACTTTTAAGTTTGCCGCCGGTCGGCCCGACGGCGGTTATAAGCGTGGATGCGGAACGCATTTGCATCGGACGAGAAGGTACTCGCCAGAAACGGTTCCCACCGCGTTGAAGACACAGCTACAAACGTTGCGCGTAAAGTAAAAAACCACGTCCGAATTCACAATTTCGTTTTTTATAAAAATATAAAAATACAAAATGGGACAGTGCTACCACACGACAGGCATCAGGCGTCACACTCGCATCCCTCAACCAGGGTCTCCCAAACAAGTCAAAAACATTGAGCAATTTCGTACAAAAGAACCACCAAAAACGGGAAATGCACACATCACTAGTTCGATTAAAAAAACAATAAAAAAAACACATGAATTTTACTAGGAATATGTAGAAAAAAACAATCGAAAATTAGAGTTTGGAAAATGCAGTCGAAAATTTGACTAAAGTTTAAAATGGAGTGCGGAGTAAAATGTTCTCGTATCGGATCAAGGTGAGACTTCACTAAGTATTCGTCTAGAGCTCACGAATGAAATTATTGTATTCCCTACGTCACACATCGTGTGCAATAACTCGCTTCATGCAACTTTTTATATCGCGCAGTATAATATATAAGTAAGTTTCTAAAGGCTAAGAAAATATATATTATCATATTTCAAATATTTTGTCCTAAATTTTACAGGCCCGTCCGAGCGGGCGCTCGCTCGATATAATATTAATATAAAAAGTCCCACAATGCGCTCCTCATGTATTATGGCAAATAATTTCACTAAAATGCTCTACTAACAATACGAATTGTACCTACTTAACTTTTAGAAAAATTGATTATTAACTAGATATTTAGTAACGGGATAGCGGTGATCCCAGGCCCGGTCGAAGTTGCCAACTCTAATGGGTTGTCAGCTGTCAAAAAATGGTAGCTTTTGCGAGCCAAACCAACCAGCCGTTCAATATCGGATGAGTGCCAGATGATTCGAGGGTGCGCCAAACGCTCAGAAACCGGACAATCGAATCCCCATCGCAAGGGAGCCAGAGAGACTGCATCACACACACCGGGGTCACACACAAGGCACTTCATAGCCTCACCATTTAAATTTAGAAAAAACACGACACGAAAAAACCGCTCCAAATGAAAAAAATCGATCAAAAAATTCGCGCAAGTCTTTTTCTACAGTCTAGTGGTCGTGGGATACAGGTCCACTCCGTCAGTACCCGTTGACTCTGCCTTAAGTACATCTTCGGTCAGCGGGCTTCGTAGCCAAACTGACAACTCGTACATCAGTGTTGCAATATCATTTTCAAAATATCCTGCTATTTTGGAAAATTGGAAAATACTATTTCGATACATGTTTTTAAGTTGTCAAATTCGCTACCAAAGCCCGACGACCGTACATCGCCCTAAACTTCAATATACCAATTATTTAATCTCACCAAACAAACGCGAGTGACAAGCAAAGGGGTAAAACGTGAACCATCACTTATTTACACTAGTTTATAAATTGGTTAATATATTTTTTTATAGATCACTAAACTACCGTCTATTGCACTATCCCGGCGAATCCAAAAAATATTTTTTATCATATTTTTTAAACGCTAAAATATAAGAAAAGAGATATACTCGCATAGAGCAAGACTACAGCCAAAATTGGTAACGTTATTATGTTTGTACTAAAAACCAGTCCCTACCGCCTCCCAGAGAAACGAACAACGAAGGAAACCTTTAGTACTGTAGCAACACAAGTTTCATCGAAAGCATAGCGCTTGACAAAATAATATGTCAAACTAAACCTTGCACTTGAAATTAACAGGTCTTCTTATTCGACCAGTTCTTCTCAACTCAACTTGTGATGCCACAAACCTAGTCAAACGTCCCGTCTAAATGTCGTCAAAAATGTAAAAGACAGAGTACTCCATTTAATAAAATTGCCTAGAACAGCTAGCCCTTAAACTAGTGTCAAACGGGACGTCAAAGTAAAAAAATAGCAACCATATCCAAGTCGACGAATCTAAATAATCGAGGAAAATCTTAGGAAATTGTTTCTAGCTACACAGGTACAATTATGTTGAGAAATCAGACATTTCACTTATGTCTTACATTAATATCGGGTATTCGGGCTGTCCGATCGTATATCCAACCAACCTAACGGCCGCCTAACACATGCTCATTCCTAGCACGCTACTAAAGCATGCTTAATAGTAGCACGTGCCCTAAACACACATGCTAGTACTTAGGTAGCATTTGCTCAATAGTAGCATGCTTTCATACCAGTAACTAGCATGTGTAACAGTAGCTTTACAATTTATCCGATCATTCTCACAAGCTGTTTGTTAAATTTGACAGTGAAATTAAGGAATCGTTCAAAATAAAGTAACAAATCGGACGAATAAAAAGACATTCGCCTGAAAAAGACAGTTTGTTTGACGAGTCAAAATCTTTCAAGAATTGATTGAATAACGGATCGAAACTCCCGAAAAAAATACCCTCACTATCTTATAGGAATAAAGGCGCTGTGGGAGGCACCCCAGCAGTGGGCTACCAAGCCCACGCGGCCTCGCCAAGTAGAGTTTACCCACATACGACAAACTGACAACTAGCTAAGTTTTTTTGGATACACATCTTTGCTTAAATCAAGAACAATTCGTTAAATTTTCTTTCCAAAAACTACCAAAATGGCAGTCTCACTCTCCGCCTGGCAACACTAACCAAAATGGCGGCAAAAGAAAATTTAGCAAGTGTCAAACGTGTTGTACTTGAATCCTATATATTTTGCTTAAATATTAAACATTGGATAAAGTTGCTTTTTTATTTTAATGTTAGTTTCATTTCGTCGCGTCCATTGCATTCCAACTTCGTGAATTGCCAGAAATCCAAACTTCGAACGCTTCCTCCGAATAATCTTTCAACGAAAACCACTAAAATTTAGACTACCAAAAAGATGTCAAAAGGAACTGTTTTTTTGTAAATTATTCGGAAGTAGCGTTTTCCAAACATTTTCAACTCCGATGTGGTTTGGGCTTGGCTTAGAGCGAGTTGAAATACATCTCAGCTGGCAGCCATTTTTTTTTTTTAATTAGACCATGGCGTAACGTAGGTATAGAGCCAGCTTTATTTCAACTGTCATTATTGGGACTGTGATGGCAGCGACCGGCATACCCTACACCGGTGCGGGTCTGAGGGTTCTAAGATATCTCACTGTCGAATCGACAAATCGACTAAACAGATCAAGGTGTTGACGTTACCCAAAGCACGTTTTTTTCTACTTCGAGCGAGTTAAAAAAGAACAGACTTATTATTTTTAACTGACCAACTAAGTTGGTACTTTTTTTCAAAATTCAACGTCGATCATATTTTTAATACAGACAAACATAGTCTGTTACTTTTCCTCCATGAAATCCAGCTAACCAAGTAGAAGAAAAAACGTGCCTTAAATCCGCCGGTAACAAATCTTATCTCAATCTCGGCAACAAACCAACTAGTCTTTCTTAATAGCCGACGTGAACACAATACGGTAACCGTTCTAGACTTTTCAAACCGCCGACCAACTACCCCCTGTTACCGACAAACACCTTTTTACCCTCCAACAACCCCCAGACCCCGAGAAAATCCTAAAAAAACGTACCGACCAATTAGTCGGTCACCGACAAAATCGCGTTTTGTCGGTCGCCGATGGTGCCAAGCGTCCTAGTGACCCGCCGGAGTCTCCTACCGTCCGGCGAGTGGCGGAGTGCGCGGCGACCAATCGACCAATTGGTCGGCGGGCTGGCGGTGGCCACTAACACCAGCGAAAGGGCACGGCGCGCGGCCGGTCGGCGCCCTCCTTCACCAGCGGCTTGTGGAACTCGCGCCCCGGCCGCGAGTGGATCGTGGCCCAGCAGTGCTCGCAGTAGTACTGCAAACAGGTGGAAACAGATTTGACGTAAATGCCTCCTCTACATATCGACGGATGCGTCGGCAGATGGATCCGCAACCATATCTTCGGATAAATTGCGATCCGTCCACACATCTGTGAGTTATTCAGTCTGTGCTCAATCGTGAAAGACTTAACTCGTGCCGCAAAAAAATGGATATAGAGACAGTAGCGGCTGTATTTGATATAACTCAATGAACTTAAATGTTTCCTCAGTGGTCATATTACAAATGTCCATGGCACTATGTCCAAGGAATCAAAATGTCCAGGGCACTATGTCCAAGGAGTCATAATGTCCAGGGCACTATATCCAAGGAGTCAAAAAGTCTAGGGCACTATGTCCAAGGAGTCAAAAAGTCTAGGGCACTATGTCCAAGGAGTCAAAAAGTCTAGGGCACTATGTCCAAGGAGTCAAAAAGTCTAGGGCACTATGTCCAAGGAGTCAAAAAGTCTAGGGCACTATGTCTAAGGAGTCAAAATGTCCTAGGAGTCAAAATGTCCAGGGCGCTATGTCCAAGGAGTCGTAATGTCCAAGGAGTTAATATGTCCAAGGTGTCAAAATGTTTGTGTGTTACCTGGAGGCAGGTGACGTTGGCGCAGAAGAAGGGCGCGAACTTGGAGCCGCAGCGCGCGCCGGCGCACTCGTCGCACATCTGGTCGTCCAGCACGTACGGCTTCACCTGGCGACACACCCACACAACTTGTAACACGGCTCAGATCAATCGATCAGCCCGAACAAGGGTCGGGTCCCGTTGGCCTTACTTGCATTTAGCCTTAGCTAGCAAAACGGCTCAGTAGTAATTACACTGACCAAGTATGCAAAATGACTTGGTTATAAAACGCCATGATTACAAAATTGTCTAAGTTTTAGGAAGACTTACTTAGCAAAACGTCTAGGTCGTGAAACGCACTAGTAGGTAGAATGACTCAATGAGGGCTATCGTTTTTTCTCTCACTAGATGGCGCCACTGTTGCGTGAGGTTTTTAAAAGTCTGTTATAACGGCCGTGAAAACAAAGTTTAGATTAAAATCATATTTAATACATTGCAAACAGTGCCATAAACATATCGAGCAACCACAGTATTGCATAATCCCGTTTTGTTCGGAAAAAAGGGAGGACAAAAGTCTTCGAAAGACAAAACTGTCTCAAATTGCAGACGTTCATTGCCCCTTATCGCATAATTGCCATAATTAATTTCAGATAATGCAAAATATTCACAAAATTATTCTAATTATAAATAAACCCGCGTAGCTCACCCAAAAACTATGAGATTTGACATTTCATTGACCTCACGCTACACTAGCGCCTCTAGCGGAAAATTCATTCGCGATAGCCCCCATTGTGTAAGGTCTTGATTGTATTAAATAGTTTTACGAGACCAGACCGACCATTTACCTACATTATGACATTAAGTCGTTTTACACCCAAATCATTCCGTCTACTATGCCTTGTAGTAATGAGCCCGTTTTACAGACCAAGGCATTTTGCTACCCGGACTAAATACAACTAAGGTGCTCTGCTCGCCAAGGCTAAATGCAAGTAAGGCCAACGGAACCCGACCGACGGGGAACGTCTCTGGTGGCTGACTAGACCGCATCAGTCTAGACGGGTGACAGTCTTTCCCGAGCCGGATAACACCGACATGGAAATACCGGCCCTGTTTTTGTGTACACGCCCATAGAAACTGACAGAGATTCGATTTGTGGCATTCGAACATGGAGGACGTAGACAGTGTTTAATTTTGCTATTTCTGTTTCTTTGGCTAGTTGAAGTATAATTTTGATAGTGTTTTATGCGGCGATTAACCTTAACAGTGAACAGTGATCACAATATTCAATATTGCTCTCGTGTCTGACATTTTTTAATGCGCAAGTTGTCTCCACGTGGTTTCTGGAATTTTGCTATCAAGTTGCAAAAACTACAATCACCGTACAACGTTGCCTCTCGAAAGAGAATACTTTGACATTGGCGAAATTGTCTTATTAATTAGGACAGAAGCCATATTTTAAAAAAGAATAAGAAGAATAAGATAGAAACTGACAGGGAGCTTCTATGGGCGTGTACACAAAAAACAGGGTCGATATTATCCGGGCCGGGAAAGAGTGTCACCCCCTCATAGCCAGTGATGTAGATAATACGTCTCATCGGACTGTGAACCTGTTAAATTAATGATGCTTTTAAGAGGCCTTCCATTAGGTGGAGGACCGACGGCTTCGCCGACCACCGGTGGATGCAAGTGGTAAGCTGTGAGATAGTGGACATTTTCCAGCTGATGACTATAATTATGATGATAATGATGAAGGAGATAATGAAAAAGATGCTGAAGAAGATAATGATGATTTTGAACATGAAAATACCGTGAGACTGACTCATATTAAAGGATATTGTAACGGATAACTCACGTCGTCACGTCGCTCGCGCGAGCTGAGCGGTGGCGCGTAGTGCGCGTGTTGCGGCAGCCGCCGGGTCGTGTGCTCGAAACCGTCGAGCTAAACTCGATTTAAGACTTGAGTTATCCGTTACAATATTATTAAATATGATGATAATGATGAAGGAGATAATGAAGAAGACAAAGATGATGATGATGTAGCAACAGTGTCCTCGACTGACCTCGACGCGCTTGTCGATGTCGCCGTGCTGCAGCTGCACGAAGCGCGCGGAGATGGCCGCGATGTACGACTGCTGGTTGGAGAACGCCACGCGCCCCGCGCCCTGCCGACCAATCAGGACGTTTGGGAACCAAGCTTTCAAGGTAGAGCATTCACTTTTAAAAGAACATCGAGGGTTGTCGTTTAGAGCCAAACATATTCTAGGGTACGCTCTAGTATTTGGGCGTTTATCAAAAAAAAGTGTACACTTTACGTTTTTTTTTTAAATTTTGGAAAAAATATGGCTTTTCCTACTCAGAATCAAGAGCACAATTGATTCCAATCGTTTAAAAAAATGTCCCCGGTTTTTCATAAAAAAATTTATGAGTCACTTGTCACGTCCATAGGTACTAGATGTATGAAAAAAACGTCGCAAAACTGTAATTCTTTTGGGGTCATTTTTTTAAACTATCGGAATCAATTGTGCTCTTGATTCTGAGTAGAAAAAACCATATTTTTCCAAATTAAAAAAAAAAGGGTACACTTTCTTTTGAAAACCCCCATTTACTAGCTGACGAGCATTTGCTAGGTATTCACAATGACGTCTACTCATAGGACAGAATCAGATGCTCGGCAAAAAGCTCGGAGCAAACTTATTTTGCCACAGCTTCGCTTGGCTTCTCGCTGAACACTCGCTCGAACGCTCGGACTTCAGTTTATTTTGAGCTTAACCTTAATGTAACATTTGTTACAATCCTCATTTACAAGTGAATGCACAAGTTTATCAGCACCTTTAGACAAAGCCAGCAACCCTGGCGCCATGCAGTCCCCGGACAAGGCAGCGCTGGGCTGGCCTGTGTTGTTTAAGATGAGGGCAACTGGATTAATTCCTGGATTATTTCGAAGTTGCTGGCTTTGAGCTCTATTGTACACCTCCCTTGCTGGCAGCCAGAGTTGACTTTATCTTAAGAACTATTTATACGAGACCACTAATAAGTATGGAGTGCAATCTCGGTATTCCGAGATCTTGGCACCAATTTTGCAAGATTAATCTTGCACCCAAAATCATGCGCAATCTCGCAAGATTCACAGCAATACATTTTTACACATTTCTGCAGTAGATCCAACAGACGATGATGATGATAACATGCATCTATACTCCACAATACCCGTAAAAAAAATGTTTCTTCAGAATAATCCAGTTTTTCAATGATTCTGCATTTTTGTATATTTAGGTAGATATAATTATTGCATTGTTTCGTCCCTAGCACAATAACTATGGAATTTCAATAGAATAGTTATAATAATTAAAAATTATTAGATTTGCGAGATCCTCTGAAATCTTGCAAATACCGAGATTGAGGATTTTGCTGCAAGGTTGCACTCCCTACCAACAAGCCAGTAACGGCGTGGACTGACCTTGGGGTACTTGAGCTCGGGGTCAGTGTCGATGCCGGCGTAGCACACCCCGCCGTACAGCCGGTCCATGATCATGGCCAGCTCCGCTGCAACAACGCATTGCATTTTGTACAATAAAGAGTTTACATACATACATACATACAACAGCTCGGTCACACATCGCAATAGAGCCCAGCACTTTTGATACTGAGGCTGCGTCTCCACGGATCGGGTCCCGTTGGCCTTACTTGCATTTAGTCTTGGCGAGCAAAACGGCTCAGTAGTACATTGACCAAGTATGCAAAATGACTTGGTTATAATTATAATTGGAAGGCAAGACTGGAAGGCATACGAGCAAGTGAGCCAGGGGTATTGCAGATGCGTTGCCAACCTAGAGGCCTAAGTTGGAATACCTCAAGTTCCATTAATTTCACCGGCTGTCTTATACTCTCCACGCCGAAACAACAGTGCAAGCACTGCTGCTTCACGGCAGGATTAGCGAGCAAGATGGTGGTAATCCGGGCGGACCTTGCACAAGGTCCTACCACCTGCAAATTATTGATAATATCGTCTATTGTTTTCAGTTCAGGTTGGGGGATGGGGGCCCTCTGTATCCACGGGGCCCTAGGCTACAGCCCAAAAAGCTTTTAACCCTTTCGTTCCGGATGACGAGTTAACTCGTCTTGTGCGATGTGCTCTCCGATACAAAAAAAAATTGACATTACATCCTAGATTAGGGCAATCGACAGTCACTTGCACAACCGGACACATTGCTTCCTGTACTCTTAGTCTTGAGCCATATTTATTTGCTGCAGTTATGCAGTTAGTAACGTTGCCAACTAGTGAATAAACTTATTAGTCTACCCCAAGAATATTCGTTACGCATTTGTGTCTAAATACGTTTAGAACAAACAACATGGAGAAAAATAACTGTACCAAGCCAACGAGTTATCTCGTCTACCGGATCTGAGAGCACATCGCACAAGACGAGTTAAGTCGTCTTTCGGACGTAAGAGCATCATTTCTGTGAACGAGTTAACTCGCCTACAGGACTGAGGAGCAGGTATCAATTCACTGAATATGGAAAACTGGGTAGATTTTGTGTATGGCTTTGCCGGAACGAAAGGGTTAAGTAGATCCGCCCCCGGTCGCGTGTCTCTACCAGCGCCACTAGAGCTAAACCAAACTCACCAGCTTTGAGCGGGCGCGGCACGCCGCCCACGAAGACAGTCTTCCTCGGGTCGAGCGGCATGCTGGCGTCCAGCACGAAGTCGGCGTCGGCGAGCCGCCACGGCCGGATCTGCACCGGCTTGTCGCGGATGGTCGGCGACGACACGCACAGGTACAGCTTGTCGTCGTCCGTGATGCACGCCTCCATCAGAGCCGCCACAGAGCTCTCGTCCTGGAACATATTGACAACTTTATTTAGACACGCGGCAATAGGGATGATGACTGGGTTAAAAATATATCATTCTATTTAGTCCGACAGTTAGATTATGGAAAAACGTATTTTTTGGTTCGAAAACGACTATATCTTCAATCCGACAATCGACAGAAGTTAGTTGTTAGTTAGTAGACAGAAGTAGTGTTTTGTTAATGACTACATTTTACAGGAGAGAGAGAGAGAATGAGCTTCTAGATGAGCCACTCAGCAAATGGAATTTAAACTAGCATGCCAAGGGGACTTTGAACGCTGTTAGAGCAGTACCGGCTCTAGCCCCAGATCAAAGTAGAGCGAGATTGTCTCCACCACTTTCACGCCTCAAAAAGGCGACATCAAAATGTTATTTCACACTGGGAACTAGAAATTATCGCTCCTTGTCATCTAGCGCCTAGAACGACTGCTTTTCTTGCTCTACCCCAGGGCCACAATGATAGATTGGAGCAAGCAATCGGATTTTGTGAGGTCTTGTTACCCGTAGCCGGCTATACACGTTACGGTCCACCGCACAGGTTAAAAGTACAGGTTTGCCTGTACAGGTCAGGTAGCGTATATAGGGAACGTTTTGGTGTACCGGAGCGGTCTTCCCGTTCAATTTGCGATGGCATCAAGTGAGGACGAGGTCGCACTAACAGTACTGCTAAGCTTTGCGTTAATTTTGAGGAAAAACAATACAAGAACAGTGAAAAGGAAGCAAAAAATGTGGTGTTACCATTGGTTATTAAAAAAAAAGTACACACGCACAGGGTGAAGCTAGGGCGCGCGGTGCGACCGGAGCAAAATCGCTTTTCCAATTTGCTCCGGTCGCGCGCAGATCAAAAAAACTGCACAGGTCGGTCGGCATACAACTGGGCAATGGGCCAATCAATTATTTTACCGACACTTTGGGCGTCTCCTGCGTTACCAAAAATGTCTATGCCGCTACCAAAATAGAGTACTTCCAACAAGATATTCCACGGTTTAATACGTTGAACTTACGTAGGATGGCATGTATTCATGTAGACCATCTATTAAATTAGGTACAGAAAAACCGTGTTTACTTACAAAAATCTACAATTGCTCGAAAAATGTCGCGGACAGATTACTGTCGATAAAAAAGTTGATTGGCCCAGATACAACTGCACTTTACCGGAGAGGTCTACCTGTAGACCTCTCCGGTAAACCGTAACGTATATGGCCACCATAAGACTATGTTCCAAGAAATAGAAGGGATGATGAAGAATTGTTACCTGGAAGAGCAGGAACGCGTAGCCTTTGGGCGGGAAATAGCTCTTGCTCTCAGCCTTGTGCGGCCAGTCCACCACGAGCGGCCCAAACCGGCGGAACGACGACGTTATTTCATCTGAAACATCAAACATCATTCATTAGAAAGAAAGAAAAAGAAAGAAAAAATTATTTTGGCTCCATAACCACCTAAGACTAAGACTAAAACTAGCACTATAACTATATTACATACTAGGTGACACGACAGGACACCAAAAAGGGTCTCCACTCAGCATGTGTTGCCGCACATTATGGTTTTCTGTGGAGCCCAGACGGTAAATATGTATGCATGAGCCAGTTCCTTTGCCCCAGTCAGACGAAGAAATATTAAAAGAAAAAATTAAAAATCAAAGTCAAAAAGTTAGTCAAAATATCTTTATTCAATTTATAACAAGTAGGGATTCGATTTGCGGCATTCGAACACGGCGGATGTAGACAATATTTAATTTTGCTATTTCTGTTTCTTTGGCTAGTTGAAGTATAATCTTGATAGTGTTTTATGCGGCAATTAACCTTAACAGTGAACAGTGATCACAAAATTCTATATTGCTCTCGTATCTGACATTTTTAATGCGCAAGTTGTCTCCACGTGGTTTCTGGAATTTTACTATAAAGTTACAAAAACTACAATCACCGTACAACGATGCCTCTCGAAAGAGAATACTTAGACACTGGCGAAATTGTCCTATTAATTAGGACAGAAGCCATATTTTAAAAGAGAAGAAGAGGAGACAACTTATTTGTCTAATGGTACAAAGTTGCAAAAAATATCTCTTCGGCGTTAATCAATATTAAACCAATTCTCAAAGTTTCTTCAAAGTAACAAACCTATTGAAAACCGACCTCCCCTCTTGAAATCAATAGGTCTTTATTAAACAGCAAGATAATTATGACAGCGTGCCCTTTGTCAGCCTGTCGGACTATGTTAGCGGCCCTGCGTCGCTCGCATTGTGCGAACTCCATTGTGGCCGTGTCACCGCTGGGGGCGGAATGAGGTCACTTCGCCCACAAGTGGGACTGTGGGGTCGAAAGCGGGCGAGGGCTTCAGTAGGTGTTAATAGGCTAGACGACTAAAAAAAACTGTTTAGTCCGTCATGTGGATAATTTAAAAATATTGTGCACGTATTTTTCCTTTTGTTTGAAAAAATGACGAGGATACAGTGCCCTTAGTGTAAGTTTTCGGTTACAAAATACGTCTCGATCGCGTTCGCGTTAAAATCTCAAATTGTATGGAAACACGAACATCGCAAACGTTCCGCTAGAGGCGCTATTCGTGTTCCCATACAATTGAGATTTTAACGCGAACGCGATCGAGACGTATTTTGTAACAGAAAATTTACACTAAGGGTACAGTGCTTAGAAGTTTCGAGTGACGTTACTATGTTATGTTAGGATTTTTACCTTATAGCACAGAGAACATAATATCTTATAGGTAGCTAGTGTCGTGACAAGCCCCCACTCCGGAAGTTTGATGATCTATACCTTTGTCAATTTTCAATAAATAGATAAACCAAAAAATACGTGCCCCATATTTTTCCATATCTATGGGTGTGTACACGAAAAACAGTGTCAGTATTTCCATTCCACAAAAACCATGAAAATTCTACAATTTTAAGTCGGTCATTACGAGCCAGCAAGAGTATTCCTATTAAATCTCCTTTTTTGAAGTCGGCTGAAAAGTACATTTCCAACAAAAAATTTCGTCCAAACGCACCTAGTTAAAGGCCGGTGAATTTTTATCAATAGAAGGAAAGTAGGTCACCGGTAGAATCCGCGCGGTAAATTAGTTACCGCGCTTTGTTTGCGCGCGCGTCGCCTGGCGACCGCGGGCGGCTAGTGATGTGCCGTGGGAACTTCACAGTCCCGCCGTCAACATTTTATACGATGGTTTAGTGTCGATTGCATTGCAAGGCCGCTACTAGCATATAACTAATAGTTTTCTTGGTGAAAACAAAATCAATCGAAATAAATTTGTTGGGGCCGAAAAATAGTTAAATTATGACCGCGGATCGGCAAATGCAGAGTAGGACATCAACCAAAGAGATGAGACGGATGAGCTGGTAAGCCCCGGACTTAAGACAGAGGCAGGGGTTGGACACTCCGCAGTTTAGGTACGTTCAGCCGGCGACCTCACCGTGGGGTTCGCGGCAAAGGGTTGCCACTTATTGTATTTTTCACCTATGATGAGTTCTGTGACATTTGAAAATTTTCCGAATTACGCATACTATGTTCGCAAAATGTTTTTTAAAAATAATTTCTGTTTTGAAACCAAATAATCAAAAAAAATCTAAAACTGTTCTTTTTAAGAATATATAGCAATATCAGTGTCTGTTAAATAGCCTCCATCGAATACGATAGAAAAATATTTATTTTTTAAATGACGCAATGTTATCGGATTTTTTATTTTCTTGGAATAAATAAATAAATAAATTAGAAATTGCAGCGGTTCATTATTCGATAACAATGAACTAAGATATTTTAGATTTTTAAACAAAACTTGCAAGATTTTGTAAATGCGGCTATTTGGGAAGCGGCCGCAACCATCTTGCGCCTCTTGTGACCAGTACTTGTCAGTATCATTGTCAGTAGGTACGAGTGCGTCTGCCGTGTACACGAGTCGAGTTTCCGTTGCATTTTCTTTGCATTGTATTTGTCATTGTTCATTTCTATTATTATTGTTGTTGACTTTTGTTACTGTTTCTTGCTAAGTTTGTTGTTATTTTTTGGCAAAATGCTGAAACGGTCCAAAACAGACTGTTTTGAACTCCTAGAGTCGGGAGTTTGAACTTAATTCGTTTGAGGGATTACTTCGAGCGAGAACGACAAAACGGTGGCCCGGTGGACGGAAAACTGGAAGAATATATATATATTTTTTAAAATAATGCAACTTTTCCAAAAACATAGAACCTCCTCCTTTTTTGAAGTCTGTTAAAAATGGTTGCTGTTGCTGATAAAATATTGTTGTTTTGTAGCTTTAGCTTTTAAAGTGTATTTACTTACTTATTAAAGATAGCTTATTTAATTCATATTAATACCCACTGTTATCTTTATTCATCGGAGAGTGCGAACCCTGCGCTGTCGGCGCCAAACCTGTTTTGTGTCAACGGTGCCCAACGGAATATGAACGCTCGTGTAACATTATAAGTTACAATTTCGCGTGCATGTCGTAAGAGTAGACAACGATTTATACCTAAACTTGACTTTTGTTCGAGAGAGTCCCTTCTGTACGGTAGTACTATTGGTTATTCTGTGACAGAGGCTGCAATAAAACAAATGCCTGCAAGAGAGAGAGAAAGCGAGAGAGAGACATTTATTTACATATATTCGATACACTAAAAAATACATTAGATGGAAAAAAAATAATATCGAATAGACTAACTCACACATAGAGTTAAATAAAAGCTTGTAATAATAAAAGTAAGAGAAATATCGCCCAAAGCGCTTATAATGTCCAAAAAGCCATGTAATCAGAGAGCGACCTGAGTAAAATGGCTGATGTGCCGTGAGAATGTTTCTAGTTCCGCGCCGGAAAAATTATTCAATGTTATGACACAATTGAATTGCGTTGCAAGGCCACTATAGAAGGTTGGTTCAGCGCATTTAGGGTTCATTTTACAGCCTTGTCCCTATTTCATAACAATCGGCATAAAGCGCAAATTTTTAAACGTTTGTGTATGTTTTAAACTTCAACCCATCACAACCTGTTAAACACGCTTTCCTGAAATGTAATATTTTCAAAAAGTTGCACTAATCTCAAAATATAAAAGCTTTTCCTAAAATTTTAAGGCTTTAGAGAAAGAGTTATGGCAAATGATCATTATGGCACACATTAAGTTATGGCTTACAATGTAATGGATTGCGAAAGGCACTCATACATAACATTTGCAGTCAAAATAAAACAAGGGTCACAGTAAAATTAAATCAAAAATACGCCCGCCTTTCTACAGGGTGGAAGACACTAACTTTTGTTAAAATGTTCAGTTTTTCGTTGTCTACATACTGTTTAATTTTCTTTAAGCATAAAGGATTCATATTCGTAAAAAAAACATCATACGAAAGTTTCACTTTGCAAATTAGTACCCTACGAACTGTATGGAAAAAGTTTTCTTTGATTTGTGGGTGTTCTAGTACTTTAACCTTAGTTGGTCTCAAAGAGCGTTATAAATCCTTGATAGGAATGAGATCGATTGGCATTAAAAAAAAGTCAAATCTGTCGATTTTCTCGCCGACTATACATTTTATCAAAAATCTGTGAATGTCGATTGTCATCACTCAAAAAGTTAGTATAGGTCTCCTCAGCGCATTTTCGCGTAGCAGCAAGGGATCTAGTAGCTGCTCTTGCTGCCCCATCTCAACTTTCCACCCTGTATATGAATTTTTTTTAGACAAAGAATGTTACAAAGAATTATATTTATTAGTATTTTCATCTTACCAATAAAACTCATGTGGCCCCTATTACGTATATTATCTTTTGAGTACTTTTCTTCGATGAAATAACCGGTACTTTTAGTTAATCACAAAAATTCCATAGCACAACAAAATCCCGGGAGTGCAGCACATCACTAGTCCCGCGGTGGGGCCGGAGCCCAAGCTAGGGCTCCACACTTGTCAGAGCTAATCGGACACCTATTAAGCCGACAGGCGAGTGCAAGTCACTTTTGAGGGATCTTATTCAATACAATTACAAACTACCCTACCATCCGGAAGTTTGATTCCATCAAGCATTCTTTGATAATTTTTTTTTTTTTTGATAAACTTTTTTTTTATTCGACTGTATGGAAAACGAGCAAGTGGTTCTCCTGATGGTAAGAGATCACCATCGCCCATAAACATCAGCAACACCCCTGGTATTGCAGCTTCGTTCCCAACCTAGTGGCCTAAGATGGGATACCGCAAGTGCCAGTAGTTTCACCGGCTCTCTTACTCTCCACGCCGAAACACAACAGTGCAAGCACTGCTGCTTCACGGCAGGATTAGCGAGCAAAATGGTGGTAGCAATTCGGGCGGACCACAGAAGCACAAGGTTCTACCACCTGCAAAACCATCTATCAATGAATTAAAATAATTTCCTTGCTTGTTTAGTCTTACAACTGGTAGCATGGTGTACGGGTGTGAGTTACTCTGAAGATGAGCTCTTGTTGAGTTCGAAACGCGTCAGTGTGATGAGGTGATGGTGATAGATGGGTTTGTGTCATTTTGTGTGAGTTCTTACAGTGTGGAGGTGGAGTAACTGCATGAACACGCATATTTTGCATAAGCTTAGCTATCGTAAGGTCGCGGGTGAGCAAGGAAATTATTTTACTTCAAATACCGTATTTTGTCCGTGTCGCAGTGCCCGTATATTTTCATTCGGGCGACGTGTCGATCGGTTCGGCTGTTATCGCTCGCACGTGCGCGCGCGTCACGTGCCCCCACGGTACAGTGGAGATGGATTAGCACGTGGAGATTGTCGAGATTTTTATCACGTTGGTTGGCCGAGTGACCACGGGACGTTTAGGGGCGTCTTAAACCTTAATAAGGCCGCTAAATTAGGTAAACTACTACAAAATGAAACAAATATTTTGTTGTTGTTACCTATGAGGGATCAATTTAAAACAAATTTTAATTTTTAACGACTTCAATTGATTTTGTACCGTATTGTAAAAAGTAGCCTGTCACTCTGTGGCCCATAAACTATCCTTATACCAAAAATCACATCGATTCGTCACTCGTTTCGACGTGAGAGACGGAAAAACATACAAACACACACTTTCGCATTTATAATAGGTATTAGCATGGATAGGTACAGTTTCTAATTTTTTTTTAATTTAAGAAATTTCATGCAACTATTTTTTTGCGTAAAATACTTAGCAACAAACGTTAAATACGTTACTTCCTGAGAAAATACACGCTTTTTAAAAACGCAACTCTGTTATAAGTAGGTACCTTAAGAAAATTATCCTAAGTATATTATACTATGTACTGATACTATGTACCTACTGATATGTATGTCAGTACATAGTACACTTAGGATCATGTATGTAATTTGTACTGGCAAATTTTGTTTTCCATCCTAAGCTAGATCTTTATTTCGATCATGTTAACACAGATCTGTCTCGTATCGCAGATCAACCGATAAGTTAAGATAATTTATCTTGAATATTGCTATTCGAAAACAACATTGACACAGTCGGTACAGGAAACGTACCTATACAGGGTGGCCCATTTATATCGGTCAGTATGGGAAAGTCTGAAACTATACGACATACGAAAATTTCTTCTTAGGAACCATGACATCGATTTTAATAACAAGTAAAACTGCATTCATGCATTTAAAAAAAACCTGTACTCAGCTCGGGAATCAAACCCTGTTGTTTTGAAAAAAAAAAACTTACTGTATTTCTATTTAGATATCATTGTGTACGTCTTAAGCAGTAAATGTTTCCATGAAACATTATGTCTAAAATGAATAAAATGCATTGTTTTCACATACTTTAATTTATTTTAGTAGGTGTTCGAAGTGTCCACCGCTACAATATTCAACAAATTCTGACATGTAAAATTATCTCTATGGTTGTTTGTACCTCTTTGATGGTAAAATCGATGTCATGGTTCCTAAGAACAAATTTTCGTATGTCGTACAGTTTCAGACTTTCCCGTACTGGCCGATATAAATGGGCCACCCTGTATATTTATTGATACGAGATGTCTCCCTTTCCATGCGACTCCAAGGCAGGTACTAACAGATAAAAAATTGTGAAAAACAGATAGTTTATTTTTTTTCCTATGCCAATCTTTACTATATTTTCTGTCGCCGAAATCTAGAAAGATTTATTTTTATTTTTTGATTTAATCTTTTTATACCAAACTGACTATTTTTTTCTCGCAATCGAAGTGAAAAATAGAGTTTTCACCACGAGACTAAAAGTCAATACAAACCCTCGGATAAATAGCCACCCTCGCTAAAACTCGGGTGGTTAACAGCCTCGGGTGTGTATTGGCTTATTTTAGTCTCTCGATAAAAAATATACTATTGTCTCAGTGCGTACTCACCCTCGTCGATGTCCGGCGGCAGCCCCCCCACGAACACCTTGCGGCTGAACCGCTCGCCGTGCTCCGAGCCGGCCGACACGGGCGACGAGCGGGCCGGCGAGCCCAGCGCCGACACGCACATCGACAGCCCTGGAAACACAACAGGGAACAGTCAGCGACAGACCTACAGTGGTGGTCATGAAATTAACGATTTGAAGTTCCAGATTATTTTTAACTAATTCATGTCATGTGTAGTCGTGGTTGCTTCTTAGAAGTAATTAGTTACGTTATGAAATAGCCACATGAATAGAGCAAACGGGATTAAGAATAAAGAATAAAATTGCTAACATTTTTTTACTTATTTTATGTTTATTCTCTTTAGTATCAAATTCAAATAGTACCTAATGAAGCTGGACAAATAATTAAGAACGATTTATTGAACTGCTCGCAAGTTGTTTTATTTGAAATTATTAAAAAATACTAGACGGTCTAACAAACGGGACGAAAGCAGGACATTTTCATATCAATTTATGTTTTTATACTTTTTTAACTAATAATTTTGAATGTTTACCAGCAGGGCTACTACGAAATTAGAAAATTGAAGCTCGTGTCATGCGGTCCCTCTGATACTAGGTACTATTTAATAAGCGAGCGAGAAGGACGGAACGATGCAGAATTTAATTTTCGAACTTCAGAGTAGGACCTCAGGGCCCCATAGAGCAGCATAAGCGTGCGTTTCATAGGTATAAACTGTATTTTTTTAATACAAACTTTTTTGCTAACTGTACGTTTTGCTAGCTATCCTTGCATTGTCACCTATACTACATTTGCATACCAAATCTCAAGTCGATGCCATTGGTTTGACCTATCGCCTCTCTGTCGTGGGTTCAAACCCCGGCTCGCACCTCTGAGTTTTTCCAAATTCATGTGCGGAATTACATTTGAAATTTACCATGAGCTTTGCGGTGAAGGAAAACATCGTGAGGAAACCTGCACAAATCTGCGAAGCAATTCAATGGTGCGTGTGAAGTTCTGAATCCGCACAAGGCCCGTGTGGGAACTATGGCCCAAGCCCTCATTCTGAGAGGAGGCCTGTGCCCAGCAATGGGACGTATACAGGCTGGGATAATGATGATGATCAGAAAGTCACAATCAGTCAGTCAGTCAGTCAGTATCACTGCCAGGTGTTTGCCAGGTAACCTGGCCAGGTGACTTGTGTGACTGTGCCTCATGAGGCGTACTCACCGGCAGCACTCAGCCTGGAGACCACGTCCTGCGCCTGGTCCGAGGGCGCGGACGGCGAGCCGGCGCCCGCCGCGCCGCCCGCCAGGGCGGATTCCTCCACGCCGGGGAAGAACGGCGACTTGCCTGCAACAAGGGAAACATCAATTGACAAATGGTTCTAGTAAAGCCAGAATATCCAAGTGCCTATCAAGCACCAGCTGATGTTCTTGCGGTCCGACTTCTGGCTTGAGGGTGTGGTGTTCCGTCGTTTTAAGGTAGCGATGAAAAAGACATTCAACAATCCATAATTTCGTCTAATTTAACCAAAATAACGCGTCTTCGTGGATGACACTAGATATACAAGCCAAGGCTCGGAACCGGTTTATAAAATAGGGGTAAATACTGGTTTATTTCGATTTAACTCCGAAATTTCATAAGAACGCGAACGTTTTTAAGAACTTAAGTATAACCTAAATATTTAAACCGATTTATTCGACGAGTGACAGCTGGCCGGCCGGGGGCGGGCGGCGACGTTTATCTTGCGTCGGAATAAACCGGTTTTTATTGTTTTAAACCGGTTAATCTGACAAGAACTTTAAGGAAATGTTCCCTTAAAAACCGGTTTAAAATAACGATTTCGCGAACGAAACCAAAATGAAAAGGTTTTGCGCCAAGTACATGATAACGGTTTGGAAATTTAACCGGTATCCTAGCCTTGACACAAGCGCTTTTCTTGTCATCTACTATATAAAAATAAGTCGGGTTTTCCTTCCTGACGCTATAACTCCAGAACGCAAGAAAAGATTTCAAAGGTATTGCATTCGTTGGAAAGATCCGCGGGCAAAAGCTAGTACTACATAAATATCAGATTTTACATGCGACTGTACTAATAAATAGTAAACTACAAGTCATTGTTGTAGCTAGAGCGCCTTGAAACGACAGCAAAATGGCACAGAACAGCGATCTGTTTAGCATTCGCCTGGTAACCTTGAATATCGACTAAACAACAAGAAAACTGATTTACTAATCAGCCAAGCCAGAGCACGGTAAACACGCTGAAAAGGATTAGTTTTTTTCAATTTAGACTATAGTTATACGTCTCACTGCTGGACATAGGTTCACCCGCATAGCTCATGGTAACAAATTCAATTTTGCACATGAATTTCTAACTTAGCCCGGGTTTAAACCCACGATCCTTTGGTTGACAGGCCATAGGTTAAACTATCTGGCTACTACAACTCTCATCATCCCAGCCCATACACGTCCCACTGCTGGGCACATGCCTTCTCTCAGAACTCTCGTTGACTACAAAAGAAAAATTACATTTTAAAATATATTATTATCAACACAGCAAGGAAAACTGTCCATTATGAATGTTGTCAAAAACGGAACCTTCCATGGCAAAATTTAAAAATCCATACTAATATTATAAATGCGAAGTGTGTGTGTTTGTCCGTCTTTCACGCCGTAACGGAGCGACGGATCGACGTGATTTTTGGCATAAAGATAGTTTATGGGCCCGAGAGTGACATAGGTTACTTTTTAATCCGGAAAATGCACAGTTCCCGAGGGAACAGCCCGCAATAACCGAATACAACGCGGCAAAAGCTAGTTTAGATTATAAGCTGTAAAAAAATAATGAAATAATTAACGTAGATTCAGAAAAAAATACCTCTATCAAGTCTGTCAAGAACTTTTTCTCATAAACGCATTAAGGTAGGTATAAAGCTGAAATGATTTTTGGAAAAAAATTCAACCACGGCAACATGTCTGTGTGTCGTCTATTTCACCAAAACCTGGCCATGTTTCGCGGCTCTTAAGCTATAATCGATCTTCTAAGTCCTGGAGCGCGCACCACGCGTCGGCTCCTGGCTCCTCGCCAAACACTCACTATTTTTCAGCCCAAAGTCAATGACTCGTGTTTGCGACGGAGTTATGTCATTCGTTCACAGGAAGATTTATAACAGAGATATTTAACGCTATTTTACGAGTATAATGTTGTAACTAGCTTTTGCCTGCAGCTCCGCCTGCGTGGTATTCGGTTGTCGCGCGCTGTTCCCTCGGGAACTGCATTTTTTTGGGATAAAAAGTAGTCTATGTCACTCTCGGGCCCATAAACTATCTCTATGCCAAAAATCACGTCGATCCGTCGATCCGTCGCTCCGTTACGGCGTAAACGATGGACAAACATAAAAACACACAGACACTTTCGCATATATAAGTATGGATATGGATTCGTCAATCTGTTGTGAATACCAGAAATGGACTGAAATGACGCCAAAATGAGCGTGTAATATCTTACGAGACAACAGGAAGTATCCTGTAGTGTTTTCGGTTGCTAACGGCATATATGGCAACAACATTTTTCAATGACCAAGTATCTTTTAGTTGGGTTACCTCAGAAGTTTCATTAATTTCACTGTTCCATTGTTAGCAGACTTGTGTATTGGTACTAATTTTAGTTTGATGAACCCACGACCCTCTGTTTGAGAGGCGATAGGTCAAACCACTAGGCCACGCACCTCTGAATTTTTCGAAACTCATTTGCGGAATTTTGTAATTTACCACGAGCTTTGCGGTGAAGGAAAACATCATGAGTGCGAAAACATGGTGCGTGCGAAGTTACCAATCCGCACTGGGCCCGCGCGTTGTTCTGAGGAGGAGGCCTGTGCCCAACCGTGGGACGTATTTGGCTGGGATGATGACTAAGTTTAAATGACAGTTTCATAGCAACAGCGTAGAGGCCTGAAACGTGATCATGTGAGTTTCCGTGGCCTCGGCAGCTAACAGCTCTAATCAATAGGCACACGCGGCAAGGCCGCCGTACCTATTAGAGGAGTGACACAGATTTGAGGCGCGCTGTCAGGTGCGCGGCGGTTGTGACGCCTGTCAAACTAAATTTACTGTATTTTGACTATGGGCCAATCAACTTTACCCACACTTTGGGCGTCTCCTGCTTTACCAAAAAAATCGAACTTCCAACAAAGCCGCTCCTAGGTACATTTTTAACGAAAAAGTGACAAGATACTTAAGTGTTTACATATTTTTGCCCTTGACTGTACTATCGCACTATCCCTACTAATATTATAAATGCGAAAGTAACTCTGTCTGTCTGTCTGTCTTTCTGTCTGTCTGTTACGCTTTCACGTTGAAACCGCTGAACCGATTTTGATGAAATTTGATACAGAGATAGTTTAAGCCCCAAGGATCAACATAGGATACTTTTTATTCCGGTAGAGGGCGCCACCGCGCGATAACCTAGGTCCGCGCAGACAAAGTCGCGGGCATAAGATAGTAATATTATAAATGCGAAAGTTTGTCTGTCTGTTTGTTTGTTATTTCTTCATGTCTAAACCACTGAACCGATTTAAATTAAACGAGTCCCTAAGAAGCATAATATTATGGATAGTTTTTATCCCGGAAATTGCTTAGTTCCCCGGGGACAAATGAATCCTACGCGTACGGAGTCGCGGGCAACAGGCCAGTAACCAATAAAGGTGCAATGAGGGCCAATCACTATTTTACCCGCATTTCGGGCGTCTCCTGCGTTACCAAAATTATCTCTGGCGTTATCAAAAAATCGTACTTCCAACAACATATTTCACGGTTTAATAGATTGAACTTACGTAAGATGGCATGTATTAATGTACACCATCTATCAAATTACAGAAAAAACATGTTTACTTACAAAAATCTGCAATTGTTTGAAAAATGTCGCGGACAGATTAGTGTCGGTAAAAAAGTTGATTGGTCCATGAACGTCAAAGTACCCCAGCAGCACGCAGCCAAAAGTTTGATTGAGTAGGTCCCAGGTACGAGGGTCAAACTGAAAGTTCTTAGAAAATCAAAAACTGAGCAAACTAGCAAGTTATTAGTTTTATTATATCTTTTCAAAATAGTGTCCATTCACATCAATACACCGCTGCATCCGATGGAACCACTGAGAAAAGCACTTAGCCCAGTCGTCCTTAGGGGTCTCTTCGACGCCCTTTTGAAACGCACCCACTGCTTCCTCGGTGTTCATAAAAAGTTTTCCTCGAAGTTTTTCTTTTATTTTCGGGAATAAATAAAAATCGCAAGGTGCGAGGTCGGGGCTATACGGCGGGTGACCCAGTAATTCCACGTTTGACGTCACTAAATAGTCGATCGTTCGCCTGGCGGTGTGCGACGAGGCGTTGTCGTGGTGAAGAAGGATCCTACTTCGAGGTCGCTTCTCCCGAACTTTTTCCAATACAAGTGGCAAACAATTGTTAGTGTACCACTCTGCAGTAACTGTTTTTTGATCCTCTAAAGCAATTGTCGCATAGTGACCTGTCCTTCCGAAGAACGAGGCCACCATCTTTTTTCCCACGCTTCGACCTCTCTTCACTTTAGTTGGCAACTCCTCGAAAGGAAACACCCATTGAGTAGACTGTCTCTTGGTTTCTGGATCATAACAGTAAACCCAGCTTTCGTCACCCGTAAGTATGTCGAAAACAGCATTTGAGTCACCTCCGTTAAATCTTTCAATCATTTCACGGCACCAATCAACCCGACGGAGTTTTTGGGCCTCGGTCAAATTATGAGGTATCCACCTCGCACAAAGCTTCCTGACCGCTAAATGTTCATGGAGGATTTTATGCACTTGACTCATACCGATGCCTAAGCTTGTCCGAATCTGCTGATACGTCACTCTTTTGTCAGTCTCTATCATACGCTGCACAACACTGATGTTATTTTCAGTCGTCGCCGAAGAAGGCCGTCCCTCACGCAGATCGTCGGTGAGATTAGTGCGACCACGTTTAAACTCATTAAACCAGTTGTAAATGGTCGCACGAGATGGAGCTTCATCATGAAAGGCCAATCGAAGTCTATCATAGCTTTCTTGTTGACTTAAATGACATCGAAAGTCATAAAAAATCATTGCACGAAAATTTTCGCGAGTTAAATTCATGTTGACGTGACACAGACAATTTTCAATTTGCCGCCAAATCGTAAAACTAATGACAAATGAATGAAATACATACTCAATAATATTGGCAAAGAGTCCATTTTCAAAATTTAAACTTACTTTTTTATTATATTGTTTACAAGTGGCCAGTTCTAAAAACTTTCAGTGTCGCCCTCGTACAGGGTCCCCACAGGAAGGCCCCATAAAGCGGCACCCGCTGGATTCGGGGGCGACAACCGCGGGGTCAAGGGCCAGGGGTCACCAGCCTGAAGCTCCGACAGGACTACAAAATTCGACAGCCAAAGCACGTATCGTAGCGTCCCTCTCACTCTCCTATCAAATAATATTAGCTTCAGCGAGACGGAATGATACGAATGAAATTTGCACTTCGTTTGGCGTTTCCCCTTGGTCAACAATTTGTCTTCATCTCTTTCCAACGGTTGAAAGAGATCGAGTCAGTTTATTATAACACTAGCTGTTACCCGGACTCCGTACGCGTAGAATCTTTATGCAATTTTCTGCATAGTAAAGGTGTGACCAAACCGCTGCTTAAAAAACGATGACGGCACGGTATCGCAGTGACGCACCGTATGCGCACCGTTTTTAACGCATGCTCTCCACACCGCTATTTAAAATACCGAATATAATCTAAATCGCTCAGTGGTTAGACGTGAAGAGGTTAAGTATAAATAAACAAACAGACTTTGGTATTTTATTATGATGAGATAATTTATAGCTTTTTTTTTGCACAAAAGAGGGCAAGCAAACGAGCAGACAGGTCACCTGATGGAGAGCGATCACCGTCGCCAATGGACACCCGCAAAACGAGGGGAATCACAGGTGCGTTGTCGACCCTTTAAGGAATTGGTAGGCTCGTTTTTTAAAGATCTCTAAGTTGTAACGCTCCGGAAATGTTGCCGCAGTAAGCTGATTCCAGATCTTCGTCGTGCGAGGGAAGAAGTTTCGGTTAAAACACACGGTACTAGACTGCCAATCATCAAGATGGTGAGGAAGGAAAGACATACGGAGTTAGGTTAAGAATTTTACTTTTAATGTTGTTGGTTGTCTATCAATGCTGCCATTTCTTTCTCCCAAACGCATAAATTCTTTGTAGTGATTCAGCGATTAGCATTTCACCTCGAACTAACTAAAATTACAATAGAATCTTGTACTTGAAGTATTTTATTCCTTAGCTTTTCGAATTAGTATAATCAATTTGTAGTATCTCATTTCTCGTGTAGTATTTTACCCTAGACGCATTTTGTCGCAATCGATTTTTGTTTGGGACTCTAATTAATTTGATGATGGATGTTTCCACTAGAATGCGACATGTGAAATGCGACTAAAATTTTAAGCGACTAAAATAAACGATTGTGACAACGCTATGATTAAATATACGTTCGAGGTGAAATGCCATTCGGTGAATCGCTACAAGGATTTATGCTTTTGAGGTAAAGAACTAGCAAATAAATGCTACGGCCCCAAGCTACGTGATATTTGTGACAAAGCAAGTCTTGCTTTCCTAATCCCCAGGACAGACACTATGATCTCCTAATTGACTCTCAGTTTTCGCTACTATCCCACACAAAAACTTTCCATTTACTCGTAAACTTTTATGATAGCTAGAGTCCGTCTGCATCGCTGAGGTCGCCGAATCGATTCCCGTGAGAGGCAGCACGTGTCTAGCAAACTCTACTGTATTCACAAGAGTATTTGAATAATATAATAAAATAATAACCATAGTTTTTAAATTTTTTAAAGTAGAGGATAAAAATCGAATTCAAATATTCCATTGCATACAGGCAAGTGAAAACAAACGATACACAAGTAAACGATTTTGATTTTGATTTTTTGATTTTGAAACTAATCGGTACTTAATATTATAAATGCGAAAGTGTGTTTGTATGTTTGTCCGTCTTTCACATCGTAACGGAGCGACGGATCGACGTGAATTCTGGCTTTGAGATAGTTTATGGGCCCGAAAGTGACATAGTCTACTTTTTATCCCGGAAAAATGCACAGTTCCTGAGGGAACAGCGCGCGACAACCGAATACCACGCGGGCGGAGCCGCGGGCAAAAGCTAGTAAGAAATAAGTGCGTGTTAGTAAAATAACGGAGACAAAATTCAAGGCATCATAGAATAGACGTGAATAGACGTAAGCCATGTCTTTGTTTTGAAGAATAAAGATTATATCTATCTATCTATCTAAATATTCCGTCCAGCGGTCGGAAAATTTATTATCCCCGCAAATTTACCAGAAAACTTCAGTAGAGTCTGCTTGAATATTCATTAGGCACGACAATCTTAAGAGCTCTACATTAGGTCATCTCAATGGTTTGACTTTGCCTACATTACGTACATTTTATTGAAAATTATCAACCATCGATTTTAAGGTTCTCGAATTTTTCGGCGAAATCGTTAAATACCCAACTTTTTCATATGCACGCACGAGTTTTTTAAAACTAACTACTTCAGGATTGTTATAAAATTGCCATCCAGTCGAATAAAAAAAATCAAAAAACCTAAGAATAGGGTCATACCTAGTGACACAACAAGCGTGTATAAATGTCTGATACGACTCTATTTCTAGGGCTGGAAGGACGTATCAGATATTTTTGCACGCTGTTATGGCAGATATTAATGCTGGTGACTGTACCATCCACGAAAACGCTTTATTTTGTCAAAATTAGCCATTAATGACATTGTAATAAGAACCACGGCACGCGTCATCGTGAATAACTCTACCTACAGGCCTGAAAATTATTCGGAATGGTTGTAACTAGTGAGTTAGATTCAGAGACAAAAATTGGTGAGTAGCCTTGATCCCCGATTTTATGTAGTCATTGTGTTTAATGGAGTTCAGACCTTCGATATCTACGCTGGAGACATTTTATCTAGCTGGAAACGACAGGTAACGTAGCAAAGCAAGGACAAGGCGTTTATAGTTAAAGTGAACCCTGTATTGAACGCATGACCGCCTAGACAAGCCACTACGGTTCAGCGACCTCTGTTTTTAAACCATTTTTTAACCCATAAATCAGTGAGGCCAAGTTATAAAAAGCTGACATAGATCTCAAGTTAAATCAAGGCTTTAGATATCAATAAATAGGTATAAAAACGTGTTTATGTCAAAATAACCTTTAGGTACAGTTTTAGTAAATTATGTTTTTTCATCGTAATTTGTTGTTTAAGTTCGTATCTATCTTGTCTTTTTCAATTTGAGAAAGTTTTTCAAACTTCAGTTGAGAAAGAAAGATAAATACGGATTTTCCCAAAAAAATACGATAACAAAAAACGATTCATTACATCTCTACATTTACTAGTTTCAGTGCACTTCGTTAGTAGGTATATTATATTCCGAGAACTCAAAGAGCAGTTATTTAATTTAAAATATAAACAAAGTAAACATACAGAAAAAAATACAAAAACATTGGCACAAAAACAATGCTGAAAACCGAATTATAAAGATGTCAATGTCGGTCAAAGTGTCCAAACAACCGATGTTCAAAATTATGACAAGCAAAATGGATTTTTCGCATAGCATTCTTGGTTCAAAACAACAATAAATTTACTTACTGTTTTAATTAAAATGTAATTAAACTTTAATAATATAAATTCTGTCATTTCTGCCAAACTAAGTTTGTTTCTTAGAGAACGGAAATTGTTACAAATACGTAGTTTTATTCGACGATTTAAACGTAACGGCTGGAAAACAAAAATTAGTTAGGAAAATTGTAAAAGTACTCACTCTTTCTGTAAGGGAATCTCGGTCCTCTAATAAAAGGTGTAACCAACGGTATCGTATGCAACGACATATTCCAATTTCACACTTAAACTGAGTTTATTTTATATTATCGCCAAATTTCCTTTAATTTTTATTTTATATTGAAAATACGAGTGACCGCCACCACGACACGGAATGAAGTAAAAAAATCGACGATCGTTCGATGTTCAAAAATATTATGAAGAAATTTTTGCTGCCAGCTATAAAAAAATGTATTTTTCGGGGTAAAAAGTTTCGGGTCCGAATTTTCACGAATGATTTGGAAATTGAAAAAGTTTAGTTTTTTTTTTTAAGTTTTAGTGATAGGGTTGCTACTTTTTATACAGTTTATTTTTTTTAATAAATAATTCTTTTGGTCATTACTCATTATGTTGGGATCGAGATGGCTTTGAATTGATTCTGTATTTTTTTTAAATACTGTGCGTGTGTACCAATGTTTATTGCACAGGCCTCTTCACAGAGTAAAAGGGCTTGTAGTGCACTAGGAATTTTACATGAAATGGATTAAACTATATTTTTAACCGCCTTCAAAAAGAGGAGGAGGTTATTATTCTGTTGTATTTTTTTAATCCAAAAAATAATAGATGAATGAAAGAGGCAAACCAGAGAGTGAGATACACATAAGTTAGGTACATCTTTGAATGCAACACTGCCAATAATTTCAATGTGTGAACTTTGCCGTGCAAATTTAGGTAGCCTGGTGGTCCTTGTCGAGGTGTTACCACTAGTTTTACGGTGAAGGAAAACATCGTGAGGAAACCTGCACAAACCTGCCAAGCAATTGTTTGTGTGATGTTCCCAATCCGCACTGAGCGCGCGTGGGTAACACGGCCCAAGCCCTGTCATTCTGAAAAGGTCTGTGCTCAGCTGTGGGATGTTTATATAGGATATAACCAACAAAAAGTTGGAATTGGAAAACCTCCGACTTTGTCACTTTAAAGTTCAATACCTCAAAAACGGCTGAACCGATTTTGATGAAACATGGCCAAAAACCATCGCTGGAAAACCTGCTTTCAAACAAAAAAACCGCATTCAAATCGGTCAACCCGTTTTAGAGCTACAGACAGACAAACACACATAGCCATCAAAAAACACCCCTCTTTTTGCGACGGGGTTTTTTTTATTTGACTGGATGGCAAACGAGCAAGTGGGTCTCCTGATGGTAAAAGATCTCCACCGCCCATAAACATCTGCAACACCAGGCGTATTGCAGATGCGTTGCCAACCTAGAGGCCTAAGATGGGATATCTCAAGGTCCTCAAGTGCCAGTAATTTCACCGGCTGTCTTACTCACCACGCCGAAACACAACAGTGCAAGCACTGCTGCTTCACCGCTGGATTAGCGAGCAAGATGGTGGTAGCAATCCGGGCGGACCTTGCACAAGGTCCTACCACCTGCAAAAATCGGGGGTTAAAAATGATGATGATGATGGTGATCTAAGGTGAGATAGTGACGTGACGGCACAGTGGCAAGCGGCCAATGTCACGCAACGCAACCCGCCAGTTGCGCAAGCGACGCGTTGTTTGCATTGACAATGCGCGCACTTCGAGTTTTAGGGTTCCTCGAGGAGTGGACCGTCGAAAGATTACAAGGTGGCTTAGAATAAAAAAAAAACCTAATACGTATAAAAAAAAGCTATCTTAATGAAAAAAGCCGTGGTGGTTTTGACTTGTAGCCTCTCAAGCAGAGGATCGTGGGTTCAAACCCCGGCTCGCATTTTTGTTGGGTAGGTTTAAAAAAAAAAACAACTTTTGTTTTAAAACTAGTGTTGAAATTTTAAGCTAAGTACCTTTACATACAAGTAAGTTTATTAGATGACTCATCATCATCATCATCCCAGCCTATATACGACCCACTGCTGGGCACAGGCCTCCTCTCAGAATGAGAGGGCTTTTAGATGACTAATTGATCACAAAAATATAGTTAATAGTTAATCGGATATCAGATTATATATCGATATATCGGATTATTTAACTAGAAATTTAATACGGATGTGTATCAATCAATCCCTTAAATAACCCTCGACCGACTTAGTCACTTCAAAGTTGAATATCTCAAAAACGGATAAACCGATTGTGATGAAACATATCTAAGAACCATCGCTAGAAAACCTGATTTCAAATAAAAAAAACGCATTCAAATAGGTAGGTACACCTAAGCCCAAAAAGTAAGAACTACGGTGCCACAGACATACAAACAGACACACTTTCGCATTTACTCGTATAATATTATCCAAATTCATTAGTTTCAAACATCGTATTAGATTTCGTATCAAAAATTCTAATGAAAACACTTTAAAGGGCTTTCTCGTTTTATTTCCAACAATAAATTTGGCGGAATCCTCCATAACACTTTTTTGGATCCAGCTTTTCAATTATTCTAATGAAAATGAAACTGTCGCACTTGACAGGGATCCCATGGCTCTGTTTTATGGTGTGAGGAGAGAGTTATAAACAAAACGTTGAATCCACAAGGGAAAAGAGGATAAGAAGATGAAAAGGAAGACTACAATACGACGGATAAAACTGCATTAAGACTATGCAACTACTTGCATGCAACTTGCACCTTGTACAGTCAGTTCTCATCTTTTTTTTTTTAAATACCTCGTTGAGTTTCTTGCCGGATTCTTCTCAACAGGTCTTTCCAAACCGGTGGTAGATTTTTTTGACGTTCATAAGTGCTTGTTATAGCCTAAATTGAATAAAGAGATTTTGACTTTGACTTTGACTTTGAAGTGCAAAGATATCGACACGGCCAAAGTTCCAAAAATATGTATGCAAGACCTTAATTTTAAGTGTATAAAGTCGTGTTTTATTTTTGTAACTTTGGCCGTGTCGATGTCTCTGCACTTGACTGTACTATTATCTATTCTGTGCTCAGATGATGAGCTCTGGTTGAGTTCGAAACGCGTCAGCTTTCTGTCATAGGCGAGTGCGTAAGGTCACCGATGAGTAAAGTAATTGTACTCCTGGTTCATTGACGTTCATCTTCAAACTTAACTAACCTAACCAACAAAAAGTTGGGAAAACCCAGACTTTGTCACTTCAAAGTTCAATATCTCAAAAACGGCTCAACCGATTTAGATCAAACATTTTTTTAACATGAAACTACCGTGAGACTCGCTCATATTAAATAATATTGTAACGGATAACTCACGTCTTAACTCAAGTTTAGCTTGACATGTTCCAGGCTGTTTCGCAGCCCTTCTTCAAGGGAGCACGCGACTCGGCGGCTGCCGCAACACGCGACGCGCCACCGCTCATGTCATGTCGAGTTCGATTTAAGACGTGAGTTATCCATTACAACATCATTTAATCTGATAAAACATGTCTAAGAACCATCGCTAGAAAACCTGCTTTAATTAAAAAAACTGCATTTAAATCAGTACAGTCACCAGCATTAATATCTGGCACAGCGGAGCGTGCAAAAATATCTAACACGTCTTTCCGGCCCTAGAAATAGTCGTATCAGATATTTATGCATGCTTGTTGTGTCAGGTAATGGTGCTGATGACTGTACACCCGTTTAAGAGGTACGGTGCCACAGACAGACACACAGACAGACTCTTTTTGCGTCGGGGGTTAATAAACAGTCCAGTTTTGTTTACAACAAATGTGATATAGGAGTTAGGTCCCGCGTTAGGTCATATACAGGAAGCACTTCATTGACAGATCGTTGCTGACGTCTGACGCCAGCCGTGACCTTAATAGCGGTGCTCCAATCAACACAATAGTGACCCACTATGGAACCTTGTCATAGGAAATGTCGTCAACCAACATCGCATTGTCTGAACTCAAAAATAATTATGACATCAATAATTTTCTTTTTTAACCTCCAACGCAAAAAGAGGGGTGTTATAAGTTTGACCGCTATGTGTGTCTGTCTGTGGCACTATAGCTCTTTAACGGGTAGACCGATTTGAATGCGGTTTTTTATTTGGTAGCATGTTTTCTAGCGATAATTCTTAGATATGTTTTCTCAACAGAGTTTTTTTCCGAACCGGTGGTAGATTTTTTTGACGTTCACAGTGCTTGTTATAGCCTAAATTTAAAGAAAGAAAGAAAGAAAGAAAGAAAGAAAACATTTATTCGTGAAAAAAATAAAATACATAAATAAAAAACAAAAAATAGCTATGCATGTCACGAAATGGTCCCAAATCAGCAATCTGCCGGTCTCGCGAACGGCGCTGTTCTGTTGTTGTTGTTTGTTGAATAAGGACATTTTGACTTTGGCTTTGATTTATTATTAATACGATTTCATACCCACATACTGCCATATGTCTACTGACATAATATATCTAATATTTATAACACCTAATATATAATGTATCTACTTTTCCACGTGTTATTATCGATCTACATAATTCTCATGGGAAATAAACCATCCTAGCGTCAACCCCATTAAATAAACTATTACCGCACTGAATACAAGGTTATGATAAAAAACTAGCCAAGTGCGAGTCGGCCCCGCGTTCGAGGATTCCTTAAGTCTTTAAAAATCACCCCCTCGCTCTAAAAATAAAAACCGGTGGGAGGACAAATTTGGAAAAATTCAGGATGGTAGTAAGTATATCAAACAATATTAGAAAAATATGACTTGGTTTTTTCGTAATGGCTACGGAACCCTATTTCGGGCGTGTCTGACACGCTCTTGGCCGGTTTTCTTATTAAATAACTATCATTTAACCCGCGTTTCCATCAATATTCATCCAGTCTTCCCATACAGGTGGGTCCCACTGAAAAACAGCGTTGCGGCTTCCGTAGCACTATGCTAAGTGGGGCCCACTTTATACTATTAGATGTTATTTTTTTCTCTTTCCATTGAATGTATTTTTTAGTGTATCGCATATGTGTAAACAAATGTTTCTCTTTCTCTCTCATATAGTCCGCCACTAGCTATCATCTGACTAACTACTTAAATGGCTTTCTGCGAAGTTACTTGCGGCGCATTCTTCTTGGCAATGATGGTCTTACCGAAAGCGCTGGTAGTTTTAAAAAATTACGTGTAAAAGTGCACATTGCGACCTATTTAATGCGGCCAGCGTCATGGGAACCATGCCACAAGCAGACGTTTTAGACGGAGTATTCTTTTTATAATAATTTTCATTTCCATAGTTAGTTAAGCTATCTTAGGTTAGCTCTTTTTTAAGTATGTGTATGTGTGTGATGTATATTGTATTGTGTTTAATAAATACTCCATTTACTGGATAAATGATTTGAATTTGAATTCACTAACTATATTGACTAACTAGTCACGTGACTGTCATAGGCACAGATCGAAGGCTCTCAAGGTCTCCGTACCCTCGATTCCTTGACGGCGCGAACAGACCCGGCCGGAGGACGCGTATTGATTTCTCACTCTGACCTACATTTGGTCGCAACGCGTACAGCCATTAAACGATTTTTTCAGATAGGTCAGCTAATATACATCCATACTAATATTATAAATGCGAAAGTGTGTTTGTCTGTTTGTGTGTTTGTCCGTCTTTCACGCCGTAACGGAGCGACGGATCGATGTCATTTTCGGAATAGAGATAGTTTATGGGCCCGAGAGTGACATAGGATACTTTTTAGCCCGGAAAAATGCACAGTTCCCGAGGGAACAGCGCGCGATAACCGAATACCGCACGGGCGGAGCCGCGGGCATAAATCTAATAATATTATAAATGCGAAAGAGTGTTTTTGTTTGTGTGTTTGTATGTTTGTCCGTCTTTCACGCCGTAACGGACCGACGGATTGACGTGATATTTGGCATAGAGATAGTTAAGCGGAGAAGCGGGCGGGGATGTGCATGGTGGGACGGCTGCGAGCGCTTATGTCACGAGTGATAAAGACAGCAATATCGCAAACGAATACCTGGCCATACGGCCGGCAGGGAAACTTCTCTTAAGGGTCCATCCGGTATATTACAGAGTTGCTGCACTGTCTCTAGCAATTCTCAATTCCGCTCTTCTCTGCTTTATTGGATGCGTACAAACCACTCGGTTAATAATAATAATAATGATAATAAATATCATGGGAGACTTGACACCAATTGACCTAGTCCCAAACTAAGCAAAGCTTGTACTATGGACACTAGGCAACGGATAAACATACTTAAATATAGATAAATAAATACTTAAATACATGTTAAGCACCCAAGACCCGAGAACAAACATTCACATTATTCATACAAATATCTGCCCCGGCCGGGATTCGAACCCGGGACCTCAAGCTTCATTGTCAGGTTCTCTAACCACTTAGCCATCCGGTCGTCGAATATCGAGAGTCGTTATATCGAGACATCTTACGCAAAGGTTTTAAAGTTAAGTCTTGCCCTCAATCTACTTTGTAATCCATTTTATGTCTATTCCTGACTAAGCCTGTTTAGTATTCACACCTAACCTAGTTAACTAAAGGATGAACACGAAGGTTGCATCTTGCCATATACATAAATCGATCGCGGTGTATATACTATATACTTATACTATTTGAGCACAAGACCGGTCTAAATGGAGAGGCTTGGGGGAGGCCTATGTCCAGCAGTGGACGTCTTTCGGTTGACATGATGATGATGATAATGATGATGATAACATACATAAATACAACCTAATGTTGTGTTGCAATTGTACTTACTACATACCTTTGGATGACATTTAAATTTAAATAATAGTAAATAAGGCCCCGAGCACACCGCTGCTCAAAAAACCGGCCAAGAGCGTGTCGGACACGCCCAAAATAGGGTTCCGTAGCCATTACGAAAAAATTAAGTAATATTTGTCTAAGGATTTCGTGTTTTGTACGGAATATTCCAAGTTTAGGTATGTTGTATACCTTAGGCTGCTATTTACTCTTAAACTACTGACAATGCTCAAGAAAACTTAACTGTTATAGTTTTCCTTGTAAGTTTGATATCTATACTTACTACCATCTTGTTTTTTTTTTTCAAATTGTTCCACCCACCGGTTTATATTTTAGAGGGGGGGACGCTTGTTTTTAATGAAAATTTGCACTTTAAAGTTTAATATTTTGCAAACAAATCACCGAATCGAAAAATCATTTTAGCAACCCCCTAATGGTTTTAAAAGACCTGTCTAACGGTACCCCGCACTACAAAGTTGGATGAGAAAAAAAAATCACCCCCAGTTTACTAAAAAAATTATATTATTATATTTTTGAATTTTTTGTTGTACAGTCGGAGTAAAAAAAGGTTCGTCACCATAAGATCTATTTTCCTTTGCTCAGTATGAGCGCTAATCTGCTTTACCGATTGAGTAGGACAAACAGCGTCAACCTGTCAACCTGCTAAACATAATCAGGTGACCATAGACACCCTACAACTACACCTTGGCACTGACAAACACTGACAATTAAATAGAACATTATTTGATTGAAACTTTTACGAAGTTGTTTATTAAAAAGGTTTTGTATTGATATAAAACTAGATGTACCTAATGTTAGAGGTGTATACTATTTTGACCCTTGTTATCATATTAAGTAAGTATAATTTGATATGCACTTGTCTACTTAGTACTTTGGTTTCAAAACGTACTAAGAGTCTATGACTTTGTAAAGGAATCAATTTAATAACTGACGAAGGTTTTCCTACCCCCACTGTACTTCATTTTTTCGGCATAGTTTACATAATATATTCGTGCAAAATTACACCTTTCTAGCATTGATAGTCCCTGAGCAAAGCCGCGGACGGACAGACAGACAGATAGACATGGCGAAACTATAAGGGTTCTGTTTTTGCCATTTTGGCTACGGAACCCTAAACACTACTAAGTTTTTACGAATTATTAATCCCCGACGCAAAAATAAACGTATTATAAGTTTGACCGCTATGTATGGCTATATGCCTGTGTGTCTGTCTGTGGCACCGTAGTTCTTAAACGGGTGGACCGATTTGGATGCAGTTCTTTTTATTTCAAATCAGCTTTTCTAGCAATGATACTTAAATATGTTTCATAAAATTTGGAAACTTTTTTGTTTGTGGCTGTTGACACCTGATTACATTGGTCTTGAAGATTTTAATTGATGCACTAGAGCATAAAAAGTTATTTTATGTCACCCAGGTCCAACACAAATACCAACTTTACGAGCATGAGAAGTGAAAATGAAATTTTTAACACAAACTTTTAGTCGAGACTCGAACTATCCCTAGGTATTGGGACTGGGCAGTCAAGCGTGATCGCGTAAGGAAGGTCATTGAACGGCCACGTGCCGCGCATGCGCGGGACACTGTCAATCATCCGTCAAGGGAGCGGTGATTGGGAGATAGGGCGAATAGTTGAGCAAACTGGGAACCTTTTCATAGTGAATTCAGAACATAATTATTTTTTGCCTCGTGTCGTTTTTTTGTGTGTCTTATGCTCAATAAATAATACTTTGAAAACTAGGAGACTCATATTTTTTCTTTTCGCGAAATTCGTATTCTAAGTTAGTCAAAAATAATTTTGAAATCTCGAAAAATTCACAAATGCTTATAAGGTTGAATCTACACATTATCTTAGCCTGGCAGATGTGTGTGATGTCAACATAGCATTAAGTATTTAATATCAAATCTAAAGGATATACTGTTTCAGTAATAAATTACTATATCACAAATTAAAATTACATATGGAAAATGATAATTTATATCATTAAAATATTTATTTTATAAGCGAGCCTTTGAAAAAAAAATTAAAACATATTTATAATATTATTAATTCAATTATTAACGAACTTAAAACCTAGGTAGCATTATTTTATAAGGCAAACACGTCGTCAAGAGATGTCGCTGGCATGGACCATAGAACGCAGGCCGCATTACCTCTTTGTATAGCTATCCCTATTCTTTGCGCGAGGTACCCGCCAGCTCTAGAGTCCCCCGAGGCCAAAACTAACCTCCTAGACAAGTCTATAAAACTTTTGTCCAATCGTTTGAAAAGCAATTATTAAATAATATTGTAAATCTGATTAAAAAAAATATTTCGTGGGGTTTCTTGCCGGATTCTTTTCAACAGAGGTTTTTCCGAACCTTCTTTGATATTCATAATTATAATATGTCCTGTTACAGCCTAAATTGCAAAAAGATATTTTGACTTCACTATGGTATTAGAAATTCTGGGAAACGCCAGAGAACCATAAAACTGTGTCTTTGTTATAATAATAATAATTTATTTGTTGAAAGCAGGTGTACATAAATGAACTTAAAACTATTCAAAATCTCCACTTTCTACCTAAAGATAGGCGTACAAATTTAAATTTTCTATAATAAAAAACTTTAATATATCATCTCATGCAAAAATGATAAAAAATAAAATGTCAGTTAGTATGTGTGTTCTGTTATTTTCATGTGTTTTTATGTATCATTATCCAAATGTCTATCAATTTTTAAACAAGTTGCTATCAAATTAATATGTCGCTAAAGTCGAACTTCCAAGTTGACAGACACGTCTATTGGCATTATTGTTTTATGACATGCAAACGATTATCAACTTTAGGGCGGTAGACCACATATTTGGTTGATGGTAATAAGGGGCCATCCATAAAATACGTCACACTAGTTTTGACCCTTTTAGAACCCCGCCCCCCCTTGTCACACGTATTGCTATGAAATTTGCAATTATTTTTTTCTTGTGTCACAAACCGCTTGACCCCTCCCCCCCTTAATGTGTGACGTACTTTATGGATGACCCTTAAAGAGTTTTACAATACAATACTACAGGCACGCCCCTCGTGGTGAGACACGTGCTTGGCCGATTTTAATACAGTCTGATTTAAATAAAAGCTAAACAAAAGGTCTTTTAAAAGGGAAAACAAAGCGAAATGGGCGATCACTCGGAAAATGGTCACTTTCACTTTTTAGTCCACAGGCTGTTACAATTACGAAATATTTGAAGTCTAATCAGTCAAATAATCTAAAGATTTCTGGCAATAGATTTGAGAATATATTTTGAGATTTATTTTATTGTTTTTAAAGTCGCACAATAAATTAGTCTTCTAGTTTACTAATGATCTATTTCTTTATGTAGTCTTATGTTATGTAGTTAATGGTGTGTAATATAGTGTGTCTTTTATAACGCTCAGAGGGTTGCCTACGGTGCTGGCTGAAAATCAGCGCTGGGGTGTTTTTAACGCTTCAGCATTATGCTGAGCCAGTGTCCGATTCACAATCGCAATGACACATACCTTTGTGTTGTTTATTTGTACCAAATAGTATTGTTGTCTTGTGTTGTGAATAAATGTATTTTCTTTCTTTCTTTCTTCAGAATAGTTAACGAAAAGAAAAATAAAATTGTTGTAAAAAACATTTTTAATAGGTACTTATGTAACCTCAGAAAACTGCTGACTGTACCTTTTATTGACTGTACTAAATTGTCAACGAGACTTATTTTCGTAACGAATTTGTAGTCTATCAGATCTCTTAAAGTGGGTCAAAATTGACTTACAAAGTTTGACCTTACAGTTAAAGCATGTAATGTACCTAATTTAAAAATGCACTGTGGGAACTGTGCATTTTTTCAGGATAAAAAGTAGCCTGTCACTCTCGGGCCCATAAACTATCTCTATGCCAAAAATAACGTCAATCCATCGCTCCGTTACGTTTTTTTTTAATCTAGTATTTTAATGAGGCTTTAGTACACCAAATGTGACTAAAGTACAATTCAATAGAATCTAACAATTTTCTACACATTTAACACACCCTAACGTGGGCACGCTTGATTATATATGTCCCTGCTGTTGCAATTATTATCTAAAAGGAATCAAAAAAGAAGAATAGTCACATCACAAAGCCTTAGGCAGCCCGGTGTTCATGTTAGTAGGCTGGAAGTGTCTATATTGAACTGGAGTATATGTCAGGCTCATGTTACGGCGTTAAAGACGTACAAACACACACACTTTCGCATTTATAATATTAGTATGGATTTCATCTACCTACTTCAGAAACTCTCCCTTGTTTCGTTGTTTTTTTTTATTTATCTTATTCCTATTACTTAAACACTTCAAATTCGAAGACACCGTTCTTCGCTCGTTCCACTAGGTATAGAATTTAGTCACGCAGCGGTGCTAGTCTAGATCCAATACGCAAAATACCGGAAAATGGAGTTCCAAATGAGAATAGCAGTATGTCGATGATAGATAATCATGGTGGAAACAATCATCATAACGAACGTGTACACTATAATGTACCTGAACTAAGTGACATTTATATTTAAGGAAATTTCTAAAAGGTTAGACGTTACAGGTGACCGAAGAGCTGGCAGCTTCCTCGGACAAAGAATTAGCCTAGTTATTCAAAGAGAAAACGGTGCCAGCATCTTCGGGACCTTGCCTAAGGGGTACTCTGAATAGAATAGAATAGGATAGAATCATTTATTGCAAGTCTCTTTGGACAATGTGTTTTAGTTTTAGGTTAAATTTTTATTTTATTTAAGTTATTGTTAGAAAGTTATGTTTAATATGTATATTATTTAGTTTCTCCTAATAAATATTTTTTTGATTTCAAATGTAATTTCGCACATGAATATTGATAAACTCAGAGGTGCGAGCCGGGGTTTGAACCCACCCACAAGGTTTTTTCGAAATCAAGAGTTGAATCAATCACACTAAAGTCAAAGTCAAAGTCAAAGTGATTTATTTGCAAACATAGGTGAAACTGACACTATGTTTCCTCCTACGTTTCCTCTTTGAATAGCTAGGCTAATTCTTTTTCCGAGGAAGCTACCAACTCTTCGGTCACCTGTGACGTCTACTAACCTTTTAGAAATTTCCTTAAAAAGTTTTAAAGCACTAAGACCCCACGGACCAAGGGTCTCGACACCATTTGAAATTCATTACGAGCTTTACTGTGAAGAAATACATCGTGAAAATCTACAACCTGCGAAATATTTCAAGTTGTGTGTGAAGTGCCCAATCCGCACAGCACGGCACAAGTCCCCGCACGCAGTTTTAAATATAATCTATAAACATGGGGGACCTACGTATTTAAGTTTAAGTATTAAAAGGGGCCAGTCTGAAAATCAGCGCTGCGTGTATACCATCAACCTAGCAAAAGCTGAGACTGGCACCTATTGCCTACATACGAGTAAGTCAGTTTTGTTTTGTTTAAATTTGTATTTTTTTGTTTTAATTTGTATTTTTATGTGGTTTATTTTATTTTATACTAGCTGTTGCCCGCGGCTTCGCCCCCGTTGTATTTTTTCTGTATTTTCTTCCATAAAAACCTTCTCCTGACAGTAACGAACTCAACAAAAAAAGAATTACCGAAATCGGACCAGTCGTTCCCGAGTTATGCGCTTACCAACACATTTTGCGATTCATTGTTATTTTATTTTATATTAGTTTTGAAACTTTAATAAAAATAAATTTGAGATGTGGCAATGAAGACATTTTTATTTTTTATTTTTTCTGAGAAGAGGTCTGTGCCCAGTAGTGGGACGTATTTAGTCTGGGACGACGATGATCCGTATGCTCGTATGTTTGTGCCAATGTTTGTGCCACGTTTTAATACACTATCACGTTATCAGTTATCAGTGCGGCAGTGCGCAGGCGCGTTGCCATGGCAACCGCAAGATGGCGCCGAATCTAGGGCGGCCCTGTGCGACCTACATCGCATGACCTGGGCCTGGATGCTGACAGCTTCAGGGTTAACAATAGAAGGTTTAAGACATGATTTATTGAATCTGACGTTACTTTGCGGAAGTCTAATGAACTATCCATCCATACTAATATTATAAATGCGAAAGTGTGTTTGTGTGTTTGTCCGTCTTTCACGCCGTAACTGAGCAACGGATCGATGTGATTTTTGGCATAGAGATAGTTTATGGGCCCGAGAGTGATATAGCCTACTTTTTATCCTGCATAAATGCACAGTTCCCGAGGGAACAAAAAAGCAAGTGAATTATAAACAAATATTTTGCTAACTCGCGACCTTACGACAGGTGTCGAAGCAACTGAATCGTAACCCACTATGGAACCTTTTCGTAGAAAATGTCATAGTGCCATCTCATTGCTTGACAAGGGAACTTATTATGAATTATGACACTACTTTTGGGATATGTTTTTTAAGTCGGTTAAAAAAAGGAAAATAAAAATAAATAAACAATATCTCACCATAATACGCCATGCTGCTGATCATGTGCTGGTTTATCATTTTTTCCACAAAAACTGTTCACAACTTCACTTCAATATAACATTTCGACACACACTGAAATCACATTTATTTTAACGAAGTGGAAATATTTTCAATTAATTTAAAACAACACAACCGAAGCAACTAAAGGTCCTTGGGGAAGACCAATTATCCAGATAATGATAAAAAAAAACTTTAGCAAAATCGTGGTTTTCGTTGACGTTGGACTAAAAAACCGTACCAATTATTTTTATTTTTATTTATTTACTAGCTGTTGCCCGCGTCTTCGCCCCCGTTGTATTTTTTTTCTTCCATGAAAACCTTCTCCTGACAGTAGCGAACACAACAAAAAAAGAATTAGCGAAATCGGACCAGTCGTTCCCGAGTCATGCGCTTACCAACACATTTTGCGATTCATTTTTATGTTATAGATTTGACTGGATGGCAAACGAGCAAGTGGGTCTCCTGATGGAAAGAGATCGCCACCGCCCATAGACACCTGCGACACCGGGGGATTGAAGATGCATTGCCAACCTAGAGGCCTCAGATAGGATACCTCACTCAACCGTGCCTACTCGATAGCGACGGCGTAAATTATTTGTAGAGGCGCTAATTCTCCATACAAATAATTCACGCCGTCGCTTAGAGGATTACAATATGACAAACAATACATTATGACTAACAATTTTCTACCAGTCGAAAACATTAAACATCTTACATGGAATAGACAGCTAATAAAAAAGTAGACGTTTCTCAACTTGACTCATACATTTCCCACATGGTTTATCTCACTATCTTATCTTTCGAAACAGTAAAGGATTGCCACAGATAGTAGATTGAAGATAACAATTATAGATAAGTAATTATCACACGATAACACCTTACGTGATCATTTTAATGTAATATGATCGACGTCGTGTTGGTCACTGAGTTACAAGCTCAGGTTACAAGACAGGATTTGGCTTTTGTTCATATACAAGTTTCCTTTTTCAATGGATAAAAAAACGTTAAAAGTATCACTAAAGCAGTCATTCTCAAAGTGTACATACAACCGTCAAACTTCTAACATCTGGTGGCCAGATTTGTTTGTTTGTTTGTTTATACAAAAAATTTTTACAAAAAAAATTATTTTTTAAAATTTATTGTACAAAAAGGAAATACAAAAATATCACACTAAAAGAGATTTGGTAGCTAAATGGGAGTGCTTTCGTGCTTTCCCATCCGTGGTCTTAGTTCTTTTTAACATATAAATAAAATATAAATAAAAAAAAAAAAAAATCATATAATATTATAAATCTGTTTAAAAAATATATATATACCTCGTTGAGTTTCTTGCCGTATTCTTCTCAACAGAGGTTTTTCCGAACCGGTGGTAGATTTTTTTTGACATTCATTTATTTGCGAACTTCTTTCCACTGGCGTTCGTTTCGTCATAGTCATAGTATGTTGTATGTTTTTATATGTTTTAGTTTTTAAACGGGTCCCACTGAAAAACAGCGTTGCAGCTTGTAACATTATGCTGAGTGGGGCCCACTTTATACTATTCGATGTTTTTTTTTTGTTTCCATCTAATGTATTTTTTAGTGTATCGAATATGTGTAAATAAATGTTTCTCTCTCTCTCTCTCTCTCAGTGCTAAATTGAATAAAGATATTTTGACTTTGACTTTGAGCACCACTCGCGAAAATCTCACTTAGTCAATCTCTCCGAACGAATATTAAAAGTAAGATCATTACTAAATCAAGAATAACATAAAACTGTGTCGTTTCATGTATTCTTATTTAAATAATCGCTTAACTCTAATTCATGTTTTTTCCTCACCATTCATACGCTATGAAAAAGCAAACAACTTAACAAAACACGCCTGTCAAGGCGTTATGAATCGTAGCACTATGCAAATACGAGCAAAGGTAATCGCACGAAAACGGAGGCGATTGTGGTAATGGACAGGTCAGCCATTTTGTGGAAATTACAATGGGCCAGTGATGGGGCGATGTCGATAATGTGAGATCGTTAAGTATCGATAAACCTCTACTTACTCACTCATCATCATTATCATCCCGGTACACATGGGGCTCAATTTATACTCATCGATGTTCTTTCATAATGTTTTCCTTCTTCATGTATTTTACCTTATCGAATGCCCGTTACATTGTATTGTGTTGTGAAACTCTTTATTCTAGGGTCAAGGACTTAATTAATGTAATGAGCCATCATGGAACCTTTCAAAGGAAAAGTCGTTACGATTTTCCTTGTTATAATGCGATATCACTGTGATGTGTACTGTGAAATGGTTCTATGGTGGCTAACAAACAATATATAAAATAGTACATCGGTGAGGGTAACGATTAAATTTTGAGGATTAATAAATTAGCTAAATCCAAGTTATTTGAAAAAGTAAAAAAAAGTTACTGAGTTAAGTGAGTAGAATCGAACCTTGAATTTAAGCTCTATCAAAGACTCCCTGTATTAGATCAGGAAGGATAGCAAGTGTATCTCTGTCTCCTTTGTTGGGAAAGAGACATGACGGTATTTATCCTACTCAAAAGAATATAAGGGAATATACGCAAAAGTGTGTTTGTATGTTTGTGTGTTAGTCCGTCTTACAAGCCGTAACGGAGCGACGGATAGACGTGATTTTTGGCATACATATAGTTTATGGGCCCGAAAGTGACATAGGCTACTTTTTATCCGCGCGCGATAACCGAATACCACGCGGGCGGAGCCGCAGGCAAAAGCTAGTCTAAATATGTTTGCGTTTTTAATTGAATACAGTTAATTGGATGAAAAATACTTGTACTGTGTTATGTTGCATTTAATAAACCCATTTTTAGACAAGGAATGTTATTAAGAATTATATTTATTAGTATTTTCTTTTCACCCATAAAATTCGCGTGGAACTTATATTCTTTTGAGCAGTATATATATATATATATATGTATGTATGTACAGTCAATTGTAATAATATGAACTTATTTAAATTTTCAAAAATAAGTACACACAGACTCTTATTCCGACGCAATCAGGCCGTAATAACATATTTTTGAGTGGTTCGAATAGATACTTATTACACTCGACTGTACCTAGATTATAAATTCTATGTAAATCCGCGCACTTCAGTAATTAGTATTAAAATCCCTGTATTACCATATCCCTTACAATTACAGCTAACTATGTAAGTTCTAAACTTTAGGGTTGCCCTACTTTGCCTCGTTTACAACGTAAACTGAACCGTAAAGTTTGAACGCTAATGCTTCGTATTGAACGGCAAGTTTTGCTTAGAAGTTTTGATATGTACTTATCAGAGAGCACAGAATTTAAGATTTTGTTGAAGGCAGAGTATACTTAATTGATATAAATTATGTGACGTGATTAATTAGTAATATATGGAAGCTGTAACGGTGGAATACATCAACAGCACAATCATCATAAAAAAAACATAATGATGCAAAATATATTATATTGCAAATAAATTCCATTTCATTTCATTTCATTATCATGGAATGGTTGTCTGGAAGAGATCGCTTTTAAGCGATAAGGCCGCCTATTGTCTACCCTGAGTCTGTGTTTGTACTATACGTTTTTTGTACTGTTTTATGGTGTGCAATAAAGAATATTTGTATTGCATTGTATTGTATTGTATCATCTCATTATTGTCATTTGTAAGTGTTATTTGTTTCTGCTGTTAATATTGTTATTGTAATTTATATTATAATTGTTTTTAGTTGATAGTATAGTAGTTTATTAATTTACCTGGTTTGTCGGTGTATTGGTTCGCTGTAATATCGTGTAAACAAATTGAATAGTAATTAAATATATAAATAATAAATAAATTATTATATTTTTAGTCGCGTGGTGTCGTAACAACAGGCTGGATTCCTAATAGTATAAAATGAATCAGTTCATCAGTTAGGTTTTAAAAATATCAGACACGTATTTTTCTTCTGATTATTAAAAAATTATGAATATATTAGCCGGTTAAACTTCCGTGTGACGCTATAACAACATTTGATATAATTTTAAAGCATAGGAGCTTCACAGAACTTTTTTTATAAAATAAACCTTATAATCCAAAGTATATCAAATCGAATTAATAACAATATAAATAAGTTTGGTTTTGAGATAAATTTTTACATTATATCAAATGAATATTATATCAATTGTTGCATTATATCAATTGCTGTTATATCCTTCAATGTTATACCCGTCAACTTTTTGACTGACAAAAGAAACAATATTTCCAATATTTTCTGATAACCTAAACGTACTAATTAGATTTTTTAGGGCGTCAATCTATTTTTAAGTATTACAATTATTATTACCAAGGGTCGGAAAAACGCCAGTCATTTTGAAAACATAACCCTGTTCCGTACAGTAGAGACTTCCTTATATTAATAAAAATATTATTAGGTAAGCATTTAATTTTTATTGCACTTACCAAAATTTATTTATCTCTACTGCACGGAACAGGGTTATGTTTTCAAAATGAGGTGGCTTCTGGATAAATGTTATTACTCCCTACAAGACTTTTTTAATGATAATGATAAGGATAATAGTAATATAAATAATACTAATAATACATAAAGTACCTATTTAATAACAATAAAACGAAACTGTTACAATACAAGCATATTATATCTGACATATTAGTGAACTGACATTATAATAGTAATAATTTAATAATAATAATAATTTAATAATATAATAATAATAATCTAGTAAGTGAAAATAATAAATTATATTAACAAAAAAGAAGAAATGATGAAGAATTATTGTATTATAATAATGTGAAAATAGCATTAAGAAATTGAGATATTGTTTAGTATTTTTTATATTGTAAATGCTGAGAGAAAATTATTTTAATATTGCACGCCCAATAAAGGTAGAACATACGAACATATTGTAGCACTGAGACCCTTTTGTATTGACTATGTTCTGGCAATAAACATATCTGAATTTGAATTTGAAATGACGGGAGTTTTTCCAACCCTTGATTATTACAAGCCAGTATCAATGATTTGCTTTGATTACATCGATGTATCGACTACACCTCGACCCGCGACCGTCGACCTCCGCGCGGCCTCGCGCGCATCCCTAGTGTCGCAACAAGGTCGCCAATTGTCGCGCTGCGCGGGCGCACCGACGGTCTAATTGGCGCTACGTCGATCTATAGTATTGTGATTTTTGTTTTGATTTTACTTGCTGACTAGGGGTCATCCTACTAATATTATAAATGTGAAAGTTTGTGAGTGAGTGAGTGAGTGAGTGAGTATGTTTGTTACTTCTTCACGCTGAAATGGCTGGACGGATCTTGATGAAATTTGGCAAAAAGTTATTTTATAATCTGGATTAAAACATAGGATACTTTTTATCCCGATATTCCCACGGGATAGGGATAAAATCTCGAAATAACAACCGCTAGGCTTAGAGTCATGAAGTTTGGTATGTAGGTAGTTGGACGTCTGGAATAACACATAGGCTACTTTTATCGCGATATTCCCACGGGATAGGGATAAAATCTTGGACTAATAACGCGTGCGAAGCCGCGGGTAAACGCTAGTAGATTATATGACACACCCTCAAGACATGCCCGTAATGGTGCCAACAAACTGCTAAAGTATTTCTTTCTTTCTTTCGTTTTTTATTTGAGTAAATAAATAATAATAATTATAAAAAAATTCCTTTACAAAACATATTTAAATTGTCATTCACCCAGATGTTTTTATGTCACGCCAGCTTTGATGGTTGAAAAGATTTTAACTAAGTAAATTTTGTCCGAAAAAGTGACCCTCCGCCAAGTTACTTACAAAATCCATACTAATATTATAAATGCGAAAGTTTGTGTGTTTGTCCATCTTTCACGCTGCAACGGAGCGACGGATCGACGTGATTTTTGGCACAAAGATAGTTTATGGACCCGAGAGTGACATAGGCTACTTTTTATTCCGGAAAAAAGCACAGTTCCCGAGGGAACAGCGCGCGTAACCGAATACCACACGAGCTGAGCCGCGGGCAAAAGCTAGTGATATTGTAAATGCGAAAGTGTGTTTGTATGTTTGTGTGTTTATCCATCTTTCACGCCGTAACGGAGCGACGGATCGACGTGATTTTTGGCATAGAGATAGTTTATGGGCCCGAGAGTGACATGGGCTACTTTTTATCCCGGAAAAATGCACGGTTCCCGATGGTACAGCGCGCGATAACCGAATACCATACGAGCTGAGCCGCGGGCAAAAGCACGTATATTTTTTTTTTTCAATTTTCAATTTAATCTTACCTCATTAATTTGACATACACTAGAGTAAAACTAGCACGGCAAGTTAATAAAAATGTTGCTAAAAACCGGCGCTACGATAGTTGCAGATTACTGATTGTTTTTAGCCACAGGGTTACGTTTTTGCTAGTTCTGGCCGTTTCACACCTCGCCATGTCAAGGCGATGCCAAACGGGTTGCGCAACGTTGCATTGTGTTAGCTTGTCGATAATACGCACATCACTAGCTGTAGGGATGTGTTGTTGGTTGTACAAGACACCTAGTGTACATACAGGTGATTCGGGAGATCATATATGTCTGATATTTGTTCTATGTTATTTTATTTTATTTTTTATTTTTTTGGCGTTAAATTAATGTATTTTCTTTCTTTCTTTCTTTTTTCATAAATTCTGTATGTCTTGTTGTTCTATTTTGTACATATTGGCGATCCGGTGGAAATAAAGTTCTATGGACGGACAGTTCGCCACTGTTGTGTACATACAGGATGGTTCGAGAGGCGTGAGCTGACCAGTCGTACAGTCTAGGGCAAAAATATGTATACAATTTAGTATCTTGTCTATTTTCGTCATATTTGAACTGCCATATATGAACTGTCAGAGTGGTTAAAGTAACAATGTACTAAAGTGTTTACATATTTTTGCCCTTGACTGTACCAGTTAATACTGGTGACGTCACATGCCAGTATGTCTTTCTCTGTCTAATCTTGAATTTCAAACCTTTATAACTCTGTTATTTTTAGCTTAAAAATTGTTTCTCTATTGGATAACAGGCATTGTGCAGTTTTAATTTATAAAACATATACAAAATAGTCAAATATCTTATTGTGAACGATAAATTTTTAATTACTGAGTGTGCAGGGTTGCTCTTGCTTACGTGTCCCAAATCAAACAGTGTAGAGTAAATCTCTACAAAATAACATTCACAGTATAATATAGTAGATTGTACAATAAGAGCATGAAACGAGCCATTTTACTCGAGACTTTCTAGCCACCCGAGCCTTCATACTCGTACGGACGTTTTACATTGAATTTACTCAAACACCGACACCCGTATTTATAAACGAGTCATTACTTGTTGCTAAGTAAATGCTTAAGTAAAAAAAATGGTGACTATGACTTGGCTAAGAAATCTAACATTTGACAGTTCAATTTTCAAGCAAAAGCTCAACTATAGAATAAAAATGGTTACTTGAGTAATTACTTTTACTCAAGTAATGGCCTTTACTTCTCTATAATTGGGATGTCCCATTGTTTCAGGAACGATTTTGTGGTACAACTCGGCTTAGTGACGCTCTCTATATTTTTGATATTATGAATGTAAACTCACGTCCTCTGTACCGGTAGTGGTCATTTGAGATTTAAATTGCCTGCCAACCAAACCGAGCTGCTGGAACGAACCGGTAAATAGGACAAACAATCAAATATCTAGCTCACAGAAAGGTACGACCGGTTTGTTGGTTTTCACTATCAATTTCAAGATAATTTAAGTATGTATTTATCATTTCACACGAAAACACAAGCCGAAACATGAATGCACAGAAAAACCAGAAAAATAGACCAGCGCTGGGAATCGAACCCAGGTCCTCAGCATTCCGTGCTGCGTGCTATTCCCCTACACCACCACTGGACAGGAGACTAGACACGAATTTTTCCTATGCACCCATATTTCAACTTTTTGGATTCTTTTTCATTTGTCACTTTAGCAGCGACACTAACGCCATCTATGGATCTACGTTCGTTATGTATTTATCTTTATAAGTACGTTTATCCATTGCCTAGTACCCATAGTAAAAGCTTTGCTTAGTTTGGGACTAGGTCAATTGGTGTCAATTGTCCCATGATATTTATTTATTTATTTAATTTCTGACCAAGCAAATAAGTATTTTTAATTTTACGCGCGGACTATATTTCAAGTAAGCACTATACCACATAACCACATTTGTATTCTCATTTTCTTTTATTTCACTTTTTTTCTGTATCTATTTTTTATATTTGTATTTGTGTCCCGAATTTTTTGTCGTTTCATCTTCATAATGTTTGACATAATTCTGTTTTTCTCTGAAACCATACTGCTTCAGAATTGTTAAAAAACAAACCTAACCTAACCTATAGAGTTCTACAGGTGACCATTTAAAAATTTATGAAAAACCAGCTTTTGCCCGCGGCTCCGCCCGCGTGGTATTAGGTTATCGCGCGCTGTTCCCTCGGGAACTATGCCTTTTTTCGGGATTAAAAGTAGCCTATGTCACTCTCAGGTCCATAAACTAACTCTATGCCAAAAACTCTAACGGCGAGGAAATTTGTAATCTGTTTAATACGCATTTTGAGTCAGTTTTTGAGCAGCCCAGTAGCAATAATTATGATGATATAGTCAAAATTCCACCGCTTGACCCGTTAATTGATTTAAGTTCAATAGAAATCAGTCCCAACATTGTAACTAAATATTTAAAGTCAGTTAACATTCACAAGGGCGCCGGTCCTGATGGGATACACCCTTTATTAATCAAAAAATGTTGCTCGTCTCTGTCTACACCTATCACCATACTTTTTACCAAATCGCTTAAAGAGGGCATTGTCCCTAAAATCTGGAAACAGGCATGGGTAACTCCCATTCCTAAAGGTACAGTTAGTAGTGATATTGAGAAATATCGTCCGATTTCCAAACTGTGTGTTTGTGCTAAGCTTTTGGAAAAGATTGTTACTGATCAACTCTTTAGTGTTGTACGTCGTCACATTATTCCTAATCAACACGGCTTCTTCAGGGGTCGATCTGTTGACAGCAACCTTTTAAGTTTTACTGAGGTAATTCATAGCGCTATGGATGATGGTTTCAGCGTTGACGCTATCTTTGCCGATTACGCCAAGGCTTTTGATAAAATTTGTCACTATACCTTGTTGTTAAAGCTCTGGCGACTCGGTATACATGGCGATCTATTTCGCTGGATAAAATCCTACGTTGAAAATAGAGTTCAGTCCGTGGTCTTATTGGGTTTTCAGTCTGAATGGAAATCTATTAGTTCTGGAGTACCTCAAGGTTCTCATTTAGGCCCGTTACTTTTTACGCTTTATGTGAACGACATTTCTAATCACATTAAAAACTCTAATTTGTTACTTTATGCGGATGACACGAAAATCTTTAGAATCATTAAAAATGAAAATGACTGTATTAAACTGCAAGACGACCTAAATAATCTTGTGTCATATTGTAAATCAAATCATCTATTTTTAAATTTTGATAAATGCAATGTTATTACTTTCACAAGAAAGCAGAAAAAAGAAATCAAATTTAATTATAATTTTTCAGGAAAGTCTTTGAAAAGAGTTACAGAAGTTCGTGACCTTGGGGTTCTATTAGATAGTAAACTTACCTTTATCCCCCATATTAACAAAATTTTAAATAAATCATATAGACAACTGGGGTTCATTTTGCGGGTAAGTAAGCCTTTCAAAAATCCTCTGACGTATAAAATCTTGTATAACAGTCTTGTCCGCAGTCGTCTAGAGTTTGGGTGTTCGGTCTGGAAACCCTATCATGCCATTCATATTAATAGAATAGAAAAACTTCAGAAGAAATTTGTAAAGTCACTTGCTTTTAGGACTGGTCAAACATACACAGATTATACAGATGTTTGTGACCACTTTAAAATTCAAAAACTCAGTGACCGCCGTGATTCAATGGACTCTGTCTTACTTTATAAAATTATTCATTCTCAATTGGATACCCCTGATTTATTACAAAACATTAATTTTAGAGTTCCGCGCGGACGAGAACGCCAGTGTCGTAAAAAAGATCTTTTTTCTATTTCTCGCAGTCGGACCCATTATGCTGGAAATGTTTTTATAAAGCGAGCCTGCAAACTATTTAATAATAGCGAACGACTCAGAGACGTGGATATTTTTAATTGTACGTGTGCATTTCTGAAAAAATTGTTCAAATAGACCTTGGAGAGTAGGTTAACACTCACAATAGTGATAAGGATAGGTTTTTAAAATAAAGCAATTTTGTGTGTTTGTCACGTTTTCTTATATGACCCATTAAGGGAACTATAGGTCTGTTTATATTTCTTTGTCTTCAATTTCATGTTTATATATGACTGTTTGTTTCTCAATAAATAAATAAAAAAAAAAAAAAAAAAAAAAAAAAAAAAAAAAATCACGTCGATCCGTCGCTCCGTTACGGCGTGAAAGACGGACAAAGACACAAACACACTTTCGCAATTATAATATTAGTAGGATGTGCAGTTTCAGCGGGGAAAAAATTATGACTAACAAAAGTTATGACAAACATTACATTATGACTTATAAAATTATGGCAGTCGAAAGGATACCTTCTATGGCAAAATTATGTCATGTGAATATGATATTTACAGCGAGAAGGTTTTACACGGTCTTTGATTCGGTTTCTTCGATTTAGGACCTTGGTTCCATTTCTTAGAATCCAAGAAACACCGCTAAGAAACTTGTTTTCACGTAAAAAAACCGCATTGAAATCAGTTCATCTGTTTGAGAGCTGCAATGTCAAATGTATAACACCCCTCTTTTTGCGTTGGGGGATTGAGATCAGAACTATTCCTATAAGATAAGTTAATTACTTTCAAGAACATCTTAAATATTGCTGTTGGCAATATATTTAAAAGGCATATTTTTCCTTCATCATCATCATCTCAGCCTATATACGTCCCACTGCTGGGCACAGGCCTCCTCTCGGAATAAGAGGGCTTGGGCCATAGTTCCCACGCGGGCCCAGTGCGGATTGGGAACTTCACACGCACCATTGAATTGCTTCGCAGGTTTGTGCAGGTTTCCTCACGATATTTTCCTTCACCGCAAAGCTCGTGGTAAATTGCGCACATGAATTTCGAAAAACTCAGAGGTGCGAGCCGGGATTTGAACCCACGACCCTCTGCTTGAGAGGCGATAGGTCAAACCACTAGGCCACCAAGGCTATTTTTCCTTAATATAAAGAAATTTCTAGGTTTATTATGAAATGGTAATGACTAGTCCGAAAGATATAAAAATTAATTATCGTCATTAAAAAGATGCAGTTTCATTTTAAGTCTTTTTGTTTTCATTTTTACCATCATCACCATCTCAGCCCTAGACCGTCCACTGTTGGACATAGGCCTCCCCCATATTTTTATTTTTATTCGACTGGATGGCAAACGAGTAAGTGGGTCTCCTGCGACACCAGAGGGATTGCAGATGCGTTGTCAACCTAGAGGTCTAAGATGGGATACCTCAAGTGCCAGTAATTTCAACGGCTGTCTTACTCTCCACGCCGAAACAACAGTGCAAGCACTGCTGCTTCACGGCAGGATTAGCGAGCAAGATAATAATAATAATAATAAATCGTTTATTGGGTAATGATCATACGAGTACATCAGCAAGTAACATAGTGTTTGAGCCCTCCTAGTAGGTATAACATTACCTGTATCAGGAGGCCTCGCTCTTCTATTCATAGGAAATTCGTGTTCGTTACGTTACATAAACAATTTTTATGTGGTAATAAACGAAACATAATTGAAAAAATAAAGGTAGGTACTTAAATTTACACAATAAAAGATGGTGGTAGCAACCCGGGCGGACCTTGCGCAAGGTCCTACCACCTGCGAGATATACCATATTTTATCATATTTATTCAAAACAGTCGTTTTCATACAATACATTTGTTTGAAGAAAAATACTTTTTTTAATGCGAAAAGCGACTTTAACTCTGTCTTGTGTAAGATTGAGCTCCAGAGCCGATTTAGATAAAATTGTACTATATATTATTTTTATTGTATATTCTACCCCGGAAAATTGAATTCTTCCATGTATTAATAAAACCTTTTAACCTATTTTACATTATAATAATTTTTGGGACTCCCACTTGTATATCAAATTAATAAAACCATGAATTCTACATTAAAGTATCTAATTATATTTAAAAATAAAAAAATATGTCACCTATGCAAACGTATCTATTACACCCGTCCAAAAAAAAATAAAAAAAAAATCACCAAAAATATTTCCACTCCACTAAACACTGCACTCCAAAAACCGCACCGAATTTAAAAAAGAACGCTTCCAAATTCGAAATTCACGACATGCGCTCGGCCCGCGCGTTACCAAACTGACAGCTTAGAGATGTGCAATCACTGTATCGATAAATCGACTAAATTAAACAACCGTTATCTCTACAAGTGTTGAATTTAAAATCTGACTTCGGAATTCTGCCGGGTTATTAGGTGGTATTAACCTGACTAAATTTAGAGTGTCGTCTTTTATTTGATTGGTTCAAGCGCGCAGTGTCGTTTTTAATTGGTAGCGTTATATGAAAATTGTAGCGCGGCAGTCACGAGTAAAGGACGGTTTTAGACGTAAGTTATTTTTAACAGAGCTCTAGAAGCCAAACTGAAAATGTCAAGCGGTGTTATGCATTAGGTTAGTTTATTTGTTGTTGTTTTAACTCTATTTATTATGGCTACATTTAATTCAATATTTATTTTACTGTAATTTGTAAGCGAGGTTTTGTGAGATGTTTTGCATCATAAATAAGTATAAAATACATGTATATTGACGTAATTTTTGGCATAGAGATAGTTTATGGGCCCGAGAATGATATAGGCTACTTTTTATCCCGGAAAAATGCATAGTTCCCGACTCCCGAGGGAACAGCGCGCGATAACCGAATTCCAAGCGGGCGGAGCCGCGTTAAAAAGCTAGTGAATAAATAAAAATAAACTAAACTTTATAGCGTTGGAGTTGGATGAACAGTAAATACATACAAGGCCATTTGTGCTTGGATGAGATAGTCAATCATTTATTATTCATGAAAACCTAAACTCTACTTATGTCATAGCTGCTTGCTTTTTGTATACTTACTTATTCTATTTTACTGAAAAGTAGGCAAGCATAAACGAGAAAAGGGGTCCTATTATGACATTCGAAAATCGTAGTGTCCTTTCAGGTGGTAAGACCTTGTGCAAGGTCCGCCCGAATTGCTATCACCGTCTTGTGTACCATCACCATCCGTGAAGCAGTAGTGCTTGCACTGTTGTATTTCGGCGTGGGGAGTAAGAAGCCGGTGAAATGATTGGCACTTGAGGTATCCCATCTTAGGCCTCTAGGTTGGCAACGCACGCAATACTCTTGGTATTGCAGATGTTTATGGGCGGTGGCTCTTACCATCAAGAGACCCATTTGCTCGTTTGTCAACCAGTCGAATAAAAAAAAGTCCGCATTTTGCCATCCCGATGACGTTTATATGATTTAATACGAGAATGAGAGGGACGGTACGATACGAACTTCGATTTTCGAATGTCATAATAGCCCTCCAGAACGGAGGTGTCTTTTCTCCGCTAAGCTTCGCTCACGTAAAAATAATTAGTTTTTCCACGCACGCCAAATAAAAACTAATGACCATTTTCACTTACGTAATGATTTTACAGCCCTCTTAGTCCGAGAAGAGGCCTGAGCCCAGTAGCGGGAGTATATAGGAATGATGATGAATGAAAAAAAAAAATACCTCGTTGAGTTTCTTGCCGGATTCTTCTCAACAGAGGTTTCTTCTGAACCGGTGGTTTTTTTTGACGTTCATAAGTGCTTGTTATAGCCTAAATTGAAAAAAGAGATTTTGACTTTGACTTTTGACTTGGAATGACTTTAAAAGGTGTGACGATGAATGATTTTAAAGGATGTGTGTACGTTTGAACTTTAATTGTGAACTGTTTTTTGTCAACGGGACTTTATCAGTCTGATAACGAACGCTATAATTGTTTAGTTTTGTTTGTTATTTAAATTGCCAGCCATGTGCTATCGACGCTTATCGGTCAAGCGGTAAAAATATTTTTTTAATTTTTCGAGATAACAGTGGCCATGTGGTTAGTGTGTACTGATTTTAGTTTGAAAATACAAAAGAGCGATTTTATTTTTATATTGATTGGTTGCGTGGTCGATTCCAAAATTTCATTTCGACTGTGAAGGCTCCGTTCCCAACAGAGATATGGGAGGATGTGTTTTTCACGAACCAATAGAAACGCTGCATTAACCTCGCTTCGCTCCGCTCAGTTGTTTCCACCAGAGAGGTGCTGTGCTGTACGATGATAGGTAAATGAATCGTTTCTATTGGATCATGGCAAACACATTCTTCGTAAATCTTTGATGAAAACACAGCCTTATCGTTTACGCGAGCAAAACCGCGGGTAGGCTAGTGAGTATAATTTTCTTTTTTATGTTAGAGAGGCCAGACAAACGATCTAGTGGGTCACCTCACCTGATGCTAAGTGATCACCACTGTCCATAAGATACCCGCAGCACTTTAAGCGATGCCAGTGCGTTGTCGGCCCTGCAGAAAATTGTACACACGCCTCTTAAAGGCACCCAGGTAACGTAACTCGATGGGAAGACCCCAGCGGGAAGCTCGTTCCAGATTTTGCAAGTTCGTGGCAAAAAGACCGCTTAAAATGCACCGTCGAAAACTGCCATTCATCAACATGATGTCGATAAAAAGAACGCTTACGACGGGTGGATCTATAATGGAACCCTGCAGCTGAGGTCAAAGAGTTCCTCAGAGCAAGTATAATCCAAGACTAATTTTCAACATATTACAGCTAATTAACGTCTCTGAATAACAAGGCGCAGTCGACCCTTAATCGGGTGCTGACATTGAATCAAAACCATCAACCGCGATAGAGCCTAGTTTTTCGAGCGCTAATTACAAAACAAAGCCCAAGGCTGCGCTTGCGCCACGCATGATATATATGCTCACGACGTGACCGGCGCGGGGGCAGAGTGCCCGGTCAATCAAAGTGCACTTTAAGATTAGAAAAAAATCGACCTCACGATCTCGGGGCAAGCGAACAGAAAGAAATATTTGCAAAATTGAGCGTACTTTTGCCAAAAAATGGCAGATTGGTTTTTGGAAATATTTTTTTTGGAGTTTTTGTCCAGCGGTGGTGTAGCGGTATAGCACTTGGCACGGATTGTCGAGGACCTGGGTAAAGTAAAATGATGATTGTTTTATTTACTCAATTAGATCTGATAAGTGAACTGCTATGTGAAAATAAATAATATTGGTACCTAATAAATATTTTTTCATTTTTTTCATTTTCATTTTCAAAATATCTCCACGGGATTGCATCCGAACACATAATTAACTCCACGATTTTTTTTTTCCAGGTTGCCTAATAGAAATGTTCAAAACAAGAGATCCTATGGCTACTAAGTATTTCATAATACAAACTCATTAGCATACCTTGTATATGTGCATATATATGCTACAACAGAAACCAGGCTTCTGCCATCTGTCACAGGCGTGACAGATAAAGTGACATTACAATGACATGACTCAATAGCATTGTTTAAAATATGCTTAGCTCTGAAAATACGGTTGTCAAATTAAAAATCGATGATATTGCAAAGGTGCCTTTTAAGAGGCTAAGAGAACACAAGGATAAACTTGAGAATGAAATTGAAACGAAAATATTTCACAAAACAAAATTACAATTCCAATCGCAATAGATCCTTAATTAGACTGAATTGGTATCGTCAAGATTTGAACCATTGTAAAATATCGATTGATTTTTTTTATTCGACTGGATGGCAAACGAGCAAGTGGGTCTCATGATGATGAGAGATCACCACCGCCCATAGACACCTGCAACACCAGGGGATTGCAGATGCGTTGCCAACCTAGAGGCCTAAGATGGGATACCTCAAGTGCCAGTAATTTCACCGGCTATCTTACTCTCCACGCCGAAACGCAACAGTGCAAGCACTGATGCTTCACGGCAGGATTAGCGAGCAAGATGGTGGTAGCAATCCGGGCGGACCTTGCACAAGGGCCTGCAAATTATTTAGACAAAAAGTCAACTTAAAAAAAATACCAATACATATATTTGCAACCTTAGAACCATTTGAACCAGCAAAACTCCAACAAACGTAATTATGCAGACGAATAAATCCGTAACAAATTAAATCACATACATATTAATGTAAATCGCAAGACGGTGGCGCCGCGGCCGCTAGCAAAGTTAACTTTGCGTGCTTAATTACGCAGGCGGATAAATCAGGAACTAAATAAATCACACTGAAATTAATCTAAATCGTATGACAGTGGCGCCGCGGCCGCCCGCAAGGTTACTTTGCGTCGCTACGCTAAAGAGGAAGTCCCGAGTCATATATTAACAACAACATAATAGTTGTGACATACTAAATATTACTGCGATTGCTTTATACGGTTTAGAACCGTAAAGCTATGTATATAAGGATTACTTTTCAATTATTACTTATTGAAAAATGCGGAAGAGTAAAATCATTAAATAATTTTGTTTGTTTGTTTTTGTTTTTACGACTGAGACTTCGATGTTTGCCCGTCTGTCTATTAAAAAGTGTAGTTTCTTCAGTTAACTCTAATGGAACTACTGCTATATTTCCGCATTACCTAGATCTGTGGGTAATAAATGAGGAAGGAAAGAAATTGTGAAGAAACAATAACATACATAACAACAAAAAGTTGGAAAACCCCCGACTTTGTTATTTCAAAGTTCAACATCTCAAAAATGGCTGAACCGATTTTTATAAAACATGTCTAAGAACCATTGCTCCCCTTGAGAACCAGTCCTCCCGTTTAAGAGCTACGGTGCCACAGACAGACAGATATAGCGGCCAAACTTATAACACCCCTCTTTTTGCGTCAGGGGTTAGAAACGAAAAGGAATTGCAATAGCTCCATTAAAGAAAGTATTGGAAATAGGTAATCCAATTTTCAGTGTAGATTACGACTCATTTCAGCCGATTTTTTAATCAATTTCATGGATTTATGCACTCTATTTCAGATATCAGATAGTAACCTAAACTAAAATTTTAAGGTCTTAATATTTGCATGCCAATGTTTTGGTTAGACGTGTCACTGCAGCTTAACACATTTATAAAACCATGTCTTATTACCATGTTTAAAGCAAAATAAATTATTTCATTCATTTAATTTAATTTAATATCAATTCATTTCAAGGGAATCAACAACAACAAAACATCATATTTCACCTGTTTTTATCGAGTTTTCGATTTGGAGATCGAAAGTTATCGACAACTTGCGGACATCCCTATTTGTCCCTGGCCCATTTTATTTCGTATCTCAAAACGAAAAATGGAACCATCATAGGATCACATCGTTGTCTGTTTGTCTGCTTGTTCATTTAACGAGATTTTAAGTTGGTATGGATATGTAGATTAATATATACTGTATAGAATAATTGTATAGCAAAGTCATCAGCAGGGTTAAGGGGTATAAAAATGTATAATTCTGGTGTTCTTTTCGTGGCAATATTTTTTTCTTTTCTTTCTTTCTAAAGACTGGATAGCCCAGTGATTAGAGAACCTGACTTCGAAGTTTGCGGCCCAAGCCAGAGTATATGTATAGATACAGGGTGTCCCAGAAGTACCACGTCACAGTGACAGCAGAGGTAGGCCAGCTCAAGACGCACCTAACCAACCTAACATGACCCCAGTAAAAGTTGCACGGTTTTCGAGTTATTACCGAAATAAAGATTTTTGGGGATACTCCCCTTTGTCTTGACATTTTTAGTACCAGCATCGGCTTGAAAAGCTTTTAATAACAGTTTTTTATGTGTATCGAATCTTGAATAGTTACTTCAGAAGTGCAGTGTGTTATTTTGTCAGTATCTTCCCTAAAATGCTGAAAACAACTTCATTAATCATAATTTAAGTTGTTTCAAAAACATGAATTTCAAGTTTAACCATCTGCCATGAAAAAAAATTACTAGAAATGAAACAAATAAATAACGTAAATAAATTAGGCATTATGCAGATTTAGAAATGGTATAACACATGTACCTTACTTCAAGAACATTAGGCATTCTTATCACTTTGCTGATACCGCAAGCCGTCACTGTTAAGTAAAAACATGTTACATTACTAATTTATTGAATCAGGCGTTACTTTGCCGAGGTCCATATTAATAAACTAAAACAATCACCTACTTTGCTCACCCACGACCTTATGATCGCTACGTTAATACTAGAAATGTGTGTTCATTCAGTTCCTCCTCCTCCACACTGCAAAAGTACAGGGCAGTCGAAGGACTCGCGCTGCTAGGTAGACTTAACACCCCACACTTCAGTCTACTTGTGAACTCGTGACCACGGCCACTGTAATGTTGTCGAAATGACGAGGTAAATATTACTCGTGTGTGTTAGTATGATAAGTCCCGTTGGTGGTATTTTGACTACGAATGAAAATCACGAAAGTTTAAAACGATAGATAATATTATTTGGTTAACGCTATAATCTGGACATCTTTAAGGTCAAAGTGTACGGACCTTGGATGGATTGCTCAACTGGGACCAATTTTATAGCCACCGCGTTCCCCGGATCTAAACTCACTAGATTTTTTTTATTGGGGATGTTTAAAATACAAAGTTTACGCGAAATCAATGCGCTCTGAAGAAGAATTGCGGCAACGAGTATTCGACGCGGTCCGTACCATATCGGAAGTAGGTTTACGAAAATTGAGCCGTATTAAACGATGTTTTTTGTGCATCAGAGCCCATGGGAGACAATTTGAACATTTATTGTGAACTAAATTTATTCCAATAAATGAATGAAAGATAAACATGTTTTAACCACCCACGCAAAAAGAAGGGTGTTATAAGTTTGACCGCTATGTCTGTCTATCTGTGGCACAGTACCTCTTAAACGAGTGAATCGATTTGAATGCGTTTTTTTTATTGAAAGCAGGTTTTCTAGCAATTGTTCTTAGACGTTTCTATCAAAATTGGTTCAGCCGTTTTTGAGATATTGAACTTTGAAGTGACAATATTGGGGGTTGCAAAAACTTTTTGTTGGTTAGACCATTAATTGACATTTTTAACCTCCGATGCAAAAAGAGGGATGCTGTAAGTTTGACCGGTATGTGTGTCTGTCTGTCTGTGTGTCTGCCTGTGCCACTGTAGCTCTTAAACGCGTAAATCGATTTGAATGCGTTTTTTTTATTTGAAAGCAGATTATATCCGGTTCTTTATGATCCAGTCCTAGCCTTGAAAAGGGAGACAAACATTAATATTTAGCCTTCGTGCATTTGGTAAAATAATTGTATCAGATATTAGATGAGCCATCGCTTTACACAGCATTTTTGTACCACTTAGTAGGGACTGCTACCGGAGTTCCAGTTTTAAGTTGGTTCGATAGGGCTTCGCTAAAGTGATAAGAATGTCTAATGTTCTTGGAGTAAGATACATGTGTGATACCATTTCTAAATCTGCATAACATGCCTAATTTATTTACGTTATTTATTTGTTTCGTTTCTAGTATTTTTTTTTCACGGCAGATGGTTAAAGTTGAAATTCATATTTTTGAAACAACTTAAATCAAGATTAATGAAGTTGTTTTCAGCATTTTACGGTGGTTACTGACAAAATAACACACTGCACTTCTGAAGTAACTATTCAGGATTCGATACACATAAAAAACTGTTATTAAGAGCTTTCCAAGCCGATGCTGGTACTAAAAATGTCAAGAGAAAGCGGAGTAGCCCCAAAAATCTTTATTTCGGTAATAACTCGAAAACCGTGCAACTTTTACTGGGGCCATGTTAGGTTGGTTAGGTGCGTCTTGAGCTGGCCTACTTCTGGTGTCACTGTGACGTGGTACTTCTGGGACACCCTGTATATAACCTAAAGCAGTATGGAAGCTACGAACAAATCGATCGAAACGAATACACTCACACAGACGCGCGCTCTACACGGCCTCTAAGGGGTCTCGCCCGTCTCTAAATCTATTATATTTCCCCATCCATGTTCTAGAGGAAGGTTTACGAATCATGTACTTTTGAAAGTTGTTTTTAGGTTAGAGTTTATTACTAAAGTTATGATAAATATGACCTTATGGTGCTAGGGTTAGTTATAAAGGATGCTTTGAATAAAATAAGGTGATTTTAACTAAATTAGGTAAATGACTGCAATTATACATCGAAAAGTTAATACAAAATGACGACAAAGGCGCGCCTTTGGTTCAAAATTAACCATTAGAGAATTTGTTAAATTATGACTATACAGCATGTTGTATTTTTGATTTTTAATAATAATAAATGTCGAGCTAAACTCGATTTAAAAAGTGAGTTAACGGTTGATATTTTGCTGTCTTGTTTGTTGAATAAAATGTATTTTCTGTCTTTGTCTTACCTTTCATGTGGTCTGAAGTATCCGCGCGCATAATATCTGTGAGATAGTGTTCCAGCGACCTCATGTTGTCGAGCCCGCTGCGTTCCTGCAACAATGGGGTACTACATTAGATCAGCACAAGGACGGCCGCACGGACGCTTGTGCGTTGCCGACATGAAATTACCAGCTTTTGACGCTACTTCACTTTACGATAGTAGTAGTGCATGTGGTAGGACCTTGTACAAGGTCCGCCCGGATTGCTACCACCATCTTGCTCGCTAATCCTGCCGTGAAGCAGCAGTGCTTGCAATGTTTTGTTTCGGCGTGGAGAGTAAGACAGCAGGTGAAATTACTGGCACTTGAGGTATCCCATCTTAGGCCTCTAGGTTGGCAACGCATCTGCAATACTCCTGGTGTTGCAGATGTTTATGGGCGGTGGTGATCTCTTACCATCAGGAGACCCACTTGCTCGTTTTCCATCGAGTAGTATAAAAAAAAAGTTACAAACAGAAAAGTACAGTCAGTTCTCAGGTTTCTCTTATGTTGACATTGAAAATTAGCTGACGATTTCAAGGTGAGGGTGACTGCTGTGTCGTCAGATTGATCTTTGTTTATTTTGTTAATTGACACTGATTACTTTGACACTGATTACTTGACACTGATACTTTGTTAAAAATATTTAATTATTAATATTGTAAATCTGTTTTTGATTCGATTTGTGGCATTCGAAAATGGCGGATGTGGTCAATATATAGTTTTGCTATTTCTGTTTTTTTGGCTGGTTGAAGTATAATTTTGATAGTGTTTTATGCGGCGATTAAGCTTAACAGTGAACAGTGATCATAAAATTCTATATTGCTCTCGTGTCTGACATTTTTTAATGTGCAAGTTGTCTCCACGTGGTTTCTGGAATTTTACTATCAAGTTGCAAAAACTACGGCTACCGAACAACGTCCCTCTCAAAGAGAGTACTTCGACACTGGCAAAATTGTCCTAATAGGACAGAAACCATTTTTTAAAAGAGAAGAAGAAGAAATCTGTTTTTTTTTTAATATACCTCGTTGAGTTTCTTGCCGGATTCTTCTCAACGGAGGTTTTTCGAACCGGTGGTAGATTTTCTTGACATTCATAAGTGCTTGTTATAGCCTAAATTGAATAAAGAGATTTTGACTTTGACTTCGATTGATTTCTGATTGGATTTCTGTAACTGGCCGTGTCGATATCTTCGCGTTTGTCTATAGCTCTCTTTTTAGGGTTCCGTAGCCAAAATGGCAAAAACGGAACCCTTATAGTTTCGCCATCTCTGTCTGTCTGTCCGTCCGTCCGCGGTTTTGCTCAGGGACTGTCATTGCTAGAAAGCTGTATTTTTGCACGAATATTTATGTAAAACATGACGATAAAATGGTAGTTACAATAAAAATTATTAAAAAAAATTTTTAGATTAGGTATCTCCCATAGACGTAAAGTGGGGGTGTTTTTTTCTCATCCAATCTTTTAGTGTGGGGTAAAACCATCAGAGGGTTGCTAAAACGATTTTTTAATTTAGTGATGCGTTTGCGAAATATTCAACAAAGTGCAAATTTTCATTAAAATCGAGCGTCCCTCGCCCCTCTAAAATCTAAACCTCAATATGGTAGAAAATAAGTATATCAAACTTACAAGGAAAACTATAAGTAACGGTTAAGTTTTCTTGAGAATTATTAGTAGTTTAAGAGTAAATAGCAGCCTAAGGTACAAAATATACCTAATCTTGGAACATTCAGTACAAAATACGAAATCCATAGAAAAATATTACTTAATTTTTTCGTGATAGCTACAGAACCCTATTTCGGGCGTGTCCGACACGCTCTTGGCCGGTTTTTGCTACTCCCATCCAGGGATCAATCTGTCTTGGATATTTTATCCGAGGCCTTTCCAGTTAAAATAAGCCCCTCTCTTCATACTTACTACACTGACTTATAGGTCAGCTTAACTTGGTCACAACCAGTTTGTAGAGCGATTCTATACTTGCTACACTGTGAGGGGCCAACTTAACTTGGTTATAATGACCAGTTTAAGTAGGCCGCTGGTCCCATACTAGCAACTCTGACCCCAGGGTCATCTTAAATTGGTCACGTTACCCACTGACCCATATTCCGCTACGCAGTATGACGTCACACTACAGCAGTGCGCTATGACGTAAGAGATTCGCAAGCTAATTTTATGTCTTAATGTCAACAGAATACAGTTGAAAATTGCATGTCAGCGTTACAAAATGCCGCAGAGATAGTAGCAAAGCGTTGGAATTTGGATTCTGTTTTGTTGTGCGTAAAGTTGTTTTTAGGTTAGTGTTTGTTTACTAAGTTATGACCTTTTGGTGCTAGGGTTAATTATAAAGGGTGTTTGAATAAAATAAGGCGATTTTAACTAAATTAGGTAAATGACTTTGTAATTATAGATAGAAAAGTTAATATAAAATGACGGCAAAGGCGCGCCTTTGGTTCAAAATTAACCTTTAGAGAATTTGTTAAATTATTACTATACAGCATGTTTAATTAAGCCGACGGTTAAAAGCGCGCTAATAATTATTGTAATTATCTAATACTGTTTGTCCGTCAATTTGGTTACCGCTATATTGGCTACAACCGGAATAAGGCTGCGTTTCCACCAGAGATGTGCGAGGATATGTAAGTAATGTGTTTTTATGAACCAACTAGCTTTTGCCCGCGTACAAGGTACAAGCTTTGCTTAGTTTGGGACTATGACAATTGGAGTCAGGTGTCTCATGATATTTATTTTATTTATTAAGGCTGAATAACCATAATATGTCAATATGAAAATTGTATTGTATTGTATTGTAAAACTCTTTATTGTACATAAAAACACATGAAAATAACAGAAACACAGGATAATAAGATGTACAAAGGCGAACTTATCCCTTAAAGGGATCTCTAAAAAAATGATAATAATCCATACTAATATTATAAATGCGAAAGTATGAACGTTTGTGTGGTTGTTTGTCCGTCTTTCACGTCGAAACGGAGCAACGGATCGACGTGGTTTTTGGCATAGAGAAATTTTATGGGCCAGAGAGTGACATAAGCTACTTTTTATCCCGGAAAAATGCACAGTTCCCGAGGGAACAGCGCGCGATAACCGAATTCCACGTAGCCGCAAAAGCTAGTAATAATCATAATTATATTGCTCAAATTTAAAATTTCTGTCTCTGTCACACCCTGTACACACAGGACGTATTAGACATAAACATGTCTATAGTGACATATCCCCTGTGGCTGACAAGTTGGTCTAATTTAGTTTTCTTTTGTCACAAGGAAGAACAGCATACTATGAGCTTTAGTTGAGTGACGTCCGGAAGTTCTTAGTGTAGTGAATGTAAAGTCAACGCTATACTTATTTTAAAGTTAGTTATAGCCGCGAGTTGAACCAGTTTTTAAGTCGTCAACATCATCCCAGCCTACATACGTCCCACTGTTGGGCACAGGCCTCCTCTCAGAACAAGAGTGCTCAGTGCGGATTGGGAACTTGACACGCACCATTGAATTGACAAGATTTCTTTTTTTTCGACACCTGTAAATTACTACAGGAATCGAAAGAGTTTTGCCTCCTGAACGTGGCAAAATATTTATTATAATTTATTTCTCCATATTAAAAAAAATTAAAAAATGAATCTGAATTTGCCAATACTACGACAGAATAGATATGTTTCCTTTGCCTTTTTCACTAGAAAAAGGAGCTGTCATAATTTTGACAACGTCTACTTCAGATTTACGCATGATTTACGTGATCTTTTTTTTAATAGAGACTAGACAAAAGTAATGGATCTATTATATCGTAGTTTTGGAGTTAAGCCCTTTTAGAATAAGCATATCTTAAAAAAATTGTAATAAATTAATTAATAATCGTAGCGAAATTTTAAAAATACCAGCGTCTTTCTACTTCTAAGCAGAATACAGAGAACGAATCAAATTATAGTCTTAGAAATATGAAATCTTGTCAATTGCTTCGCAGGTTTGTGCAGGTTTTCCTCACGATGTTTACCTTCACCACAAAGCTCGTGGTAAATTTCAAATGTAATTCCGCACATGAATTTCGAAAAACTTAGAGATGCGAGCCGGGGTTTGAACCCACGATCCTCTGCTTGAGAGGCGATAGGTCAAACCACTAGGCCACCACGGCTTTTCAAATGCATCATTAAAGTTAAATAGCCGTTAAAGTTAATTGACCCCAAGTACAGGTAAGCAAGGTAAAATAATAAATTAATATAATCATTGACAATGTACCCTACGCCCCTCTCCCAGCTCCCAGATTGCCCCTTTTTCCCGCGGGAATCCGCTTATAACCAGTTTTAACTAGATCCTCTGTCCCCCTAGTCCCCTGTGGTGTATGGAGTGTGTATGGCAGGTGATTCTAATACATATTTAATGGAAGATAATTTAGAGGAATACCTCTGTAACGGGTGCGGCCTGTGATACGAGCAAAAAATTAAAACAGTGTCCTTAGTGTAAGTTTTCGGTTACAAAATACATCTCGATCGCGTTCGCGTTAAAATCTCAATTTGTATGGAAACACAAACATCGCAAACGTTCCGCTAGAGGCGCTGTTCGTGTTTCCATATAAATTGCATATAAACGCGTATGAAAACGGTAACGCAATGGAATAAAAAATCTTGGGACACTTTTTTTATCCTATCACAATCGAAAGTGCTCCTGATTCTAAGTAGGAAAATGAAATTTCATCCAAATCTATACAAAAAGTAATTACAACAACTTTTTTTGAAAACGCCCAAAACCGACATCAAAATCTAGAGCCAATTCGTAAAAAATGTGACCAGATAAATGAGGCGGTTGAAACGCTCGAATAAACGCCCTCCTCGCGACTCTTCCTCCCACCTCTAGTGGAAATGCAAGTAAACAAAAGTTTGCAAATATTTTCACATTGAACTGTACACTGTACACATTTGTCACAGTATCTTATCACCTGTCCCGACATTTTTGACAGATCATTTTATCAGTCCCCTATTTTACTGACTGCATATATATGATTACTTATCTATAATACGCAGAAAAAGTTTGCCTTTAGGGCAAATAGAGCAATTTTTGGAACCTATCCACAATAAATAGTTATATAAAATATCTTGGGACAATAGGGTATTTGAAAACTGGGTGGGCCCTTTTTGCAGAAGCAAATAATAAAAAAGCAAATAGTACAAGTACTGAGTTTCAAAACAAATACTTTAAAAAATAAAATAATGGACTAAAAATATCTACATGAATATTTATTATTACCCGACTACGAAGAAGGAGGGTCATGTGTTTGACGCGTATGTATGTAGGTATGTAAGTATGTATGTATATGTCTATTCCTATGTCCTATTTATTTATTTATTTGTTATTACTATGTATAGTTTATAGAATATGTGTAAATAAAGATATTTCTTCCTTGCAATTCCTATGTCCGCTCGTAACTACTCAACGGCTGAACCGATTTTGATAAATTATATCCATTTTCACAGAAAAGTGTGAAATAAAACAATAAATTTAAAAAATCAAAAACCCGACTGCCTTAAAAACGCTAAAAAGAAGAAAACAAGTCTAGTGGGCTAGTACTTTGTTAAGTAGCTAAATTAAAGTTCAACAGTCCTTTTTAGTATTTTTAAGGCAGACTTTTTTTTAGATTTTTAATTACTATAGATGTTATTATAATTTTAAACAGTTTCGTTGTTTCATAATAACGTGTCAAAATTTTACCGTTAAGTTTCAAATGTTAAAGTAAATAGAGAATATTGTATTGTAAGGTTTATTAGGCCTTTGATATGAAAAATGGGTGACAAGGAATGAAATAAAGCGATTGCAAGCAGTCGTGTGGCGTGTTGCAACCGACATAAATAAGCTATTTTCGGCCAGCCCGATTTCCGGGAACTTTTGTCTATGCAAGTCACAAATATACCCGATTTATAACTTACACTTGATCTTTTTTTAACTCGCTAAACTCTTGACAAAGTGTTCGACGGTTGAGGACCAGTGAACCAAACCATCAAACAAACAAACATAATTAAGAATTATTTACTTATTAAGGGCAACTCATAGCCTAGAAACTAGAATCTTTAAAAATAAAGATTAGCTAGGAATATCGTGTAATTAGTTGTAAAATTGTTAAGAAATAAACAGATATAATTTTATTATCATGACGATCTTCTTGGGGCAATAATGTGGTAGTAGTAGAATTTATGGTTCTGTATCGTTTGCCCGAATTTCATATGCCCGAAAGTATTGTTTTCTAGAATTTTTATTTGCCTTAAAGTAGTTTTTTTTCAGAGTTGATATTAAACTAACCTAACCAAACCTACTGCATTTAAAAAAATCCTGAAAACAGCACGGTTCTACGTATTTTATGGAAAACGTATGGAAAGTGAAATTCGGACAAGTAAAAGTAAACTAGAATTTATTTATTTATAGTAGGTAGCTATGATCCAACTTAACGTCGTAGTGAAGGGAACTGTAGGATAAGTGAGATACCGGTCTGTGAGTGATGATCTGATAAGGCACTGATAACGAGTGTAGCGTGGTAACTGATAAGAACGATTATAATAGTTACGCACATTCTTTGGGGAATTTTAGAGAGTAAGCATTACCCCTACATTAGTTCACTCGCACGCAGTTCTTCCGCGCAATCATTCCATTGTAGTTGTCTACTCTTGTTTCTGTTGTCCTTTCAATCGTTCAAAGGTTAACTGGAAGAGATCCCTTTTAAGGGTTAAGTTCGCCTTTGTAGATTCTATCTATTCTATCTTCTGTCTCTTGTAGATTGTAAATTTCATATGTTTTATATGTACAAATGTCTGGGGATGTCTGGGGTCCCTTGGTAACAAAACTAAACACTAACTAAGTATATCTACGTTCAGTGGAAGTATAGAATGCTTGGGCGTTTTAAAAAAAAGTGTACCATTTACGATTTTTTGAAATGTTGGAAAAAATATGGTTTTCCTACTCAGAATCAAGAGCACAATCGATCCCGATCGTGAAAAAAATTGTCCCCAATTTTTCATACAAATTTTTATGAGTCAGTTTTGTCACGCCCATACTAAGTTGTATGAAAAAATCGTCGTAAAACTGACATTTTTTTTGGGACATTTTTTTAAACTATCGGAATCGATTGTGATCTTGATTCTGAGTAGGAAAAACCATATATTTTCCAAAATTTCAGAAAAAAAGAAAGCGTACACTTTTTTTTAAAACGCTCGCTTCCATTGTCAAAATTAAAAAAAAGTATACCGACTTTTTAACAAGTTAACCCAAGCGTGACACAAGTGTCGTGCACCTTATTCTTGAATTTGCAAGCTTATCAGTTGAACGAACGATAAGGCAGGTTGCGACCCAGGGGGGGGGGGAGGGGGGAGCTTGCTGTGCCTCTTACCATTTTTGGGTCAAGCAATTTTGTATTTATTTCCCTTTTCTTTTGAGTATTTCTAATATTGATTTCATCTTTAACCGCGCATAATTGGGCCAACTATTTTACCGACACTTTGGACGTCTCCTGCGTTACCAAAATTGTCTCTGGTGTTACCAAAAAATCTTACTTCCGCCAAGATATTTCCCGGTTTAATACCTACGTTGAACTTACGTAGGATGGCATGGATTCATGTACACCATCAATTAAATTACAGAAAGAACATATTCCTTACAAAAATCTGCAATTGTTTGAAAAGTGTCGCGGACAGATTAGCGTCGGTAAAAAAGTTGATTGGCCCAATTTTAACTGTTTGCTTATCTTGTTAATAAATTGTATTTTTTTTTTCATGTGCAATTAAGAGTTTACATATATATACGAGTACATACGTACGTCCCATTGCTGGGAACAGGTCTCCTCTCAGAATAGGGCTTGGGCCATAGTTCCCACGCGGGCCCAATGCAGATTGGGAACTTGACACACACCATTGAATTGCTTTGCATGTTGTACAGGTTTCTGCACGATACTTTCCTTCACCGTAAAACTCCTGGTTTTCAAATGTAATTTTTTTCTACGGTAATGAATTTATTAAATCAGACGTTACTTTGCGGGGGGTCTATATCAATGAACTAATACAAATTACCTACTTTGCTCACCTGCGACCTTAATGATACTCGTAGCTAAGTTTATGCAAAATATGCGTGTTCATGCTGTTCCTCCACCTCCACACTGTAAGAACACACACCCATCTCTTACCACCACACTACACTGACGCGTTTCGCACTCAACCAAAGGTCATCTTCAGAGCAACACAACTATTCACTGCTGCCACTACGATGTTGGACAACACGATGCAACCCTCGGTTTGCGAGTGGCTACCGTATTTTAATTAGGAATTCGCTGATATATGCCACGCAGTTGGGTAAAGCATACCGAAACAGGTGATTACAATGTTTACTCGACCTGTTGGGACAGGTGCTAGATAACAGAACACATAAACACACATACACACATCGATATGACAGTGTTACGCAGTACAGACTTGAGTACATACCTATTTCTCAAATAGTTGTCCCATATGAAATTGACAAGAAATCAGTTTTATATTTCACACGAAAACACAAGCACAAGCACAGAAAAACCAGAAAAAAATTTGGAGTTGAAAAAAAAAAACTCCAAAAAGTAATCTTAAGAAATCAGTTGTGTCAAGTAATTCAAAAAAGGACGAGATCATGAAACATAAACTCCATAAAAGTTCAAAATCTCAAGAACTGCTCAACCGATTGTGATGAAACATTTCTAAGAACCATCGCTAGAAAAACTGCTTTCAAATAAAACACCGCATTCAAATTCCACAGACACACATAGCGGTCAAACCCATCTTTTTGCGTCGGGGGTTATACACAGAACATATCAAAACAACTAATTAATTTGAACCCTTGATTTCTTCCGTGGATGTCGTAAGAGGCGATTGAGGATATAGGTTAAGGTATACCGTAAGCGACAGGCTAGCAACCTGTCACTATTGTACCATTTTTGTCAAACTCAAAACCTAAAATTGCTAAAAGTGGCTCCGAAGCGGTAACGTTTCGTGTGCTCTGCCTACCCCATTTGGGAATATAGGCGTGATGTTTGTATGTACAGTGGGGGTAGGAAAACCTTCGTCAGTTATTAAATTGATTCCATTACAAAGTCATAGACTCTTAGTAGGTACGTTTTGAAACCAAAGTACTAAGTAGACAAGTGCATATCAAATTATACTTACTTGGCATGATAACAAGGGTCAAAATAGTATACACCTCTAACATATGTCTAGTTTAATATCAATACAAAACCTTTTTGATAAACAACTTCGTAAGAGTTTAAACCAAATAATGTTCTATTTAATTGTCAGTGTTTGTCAGTGCCAAGGTTTAGTTGTAGGGTATCTATGGTCACCTGATTATGTTCAGCAGTTTGACAGGTTGACGTAGTATGTCGTACTCAGTCGGTAAAGCCGATAGCGCTCATACTCGTACATAGCGATCTTAGGTTGACGAACCTTTTTTTACTCCGACTGTATGTATGTAATTAATTTGAAAAAGAACTGTTATTAAATAAACTCCGTTCACCTTGTGAGTAAAATCGTTTCATTTTTTCCTGGCGGTGGAAAACAATGCCATAATAGCTGTTATCAGTTCCAAGGTCCGGCGCATGTGCCGTCCCGCTCTGGCGCGCGCGCGAGGTGAGACGGACGATGCGTTAGTAAACAAGCGAGTGCGCGATTGTAGAAAGGGTAGGCATGCTGCAACGCGACGTTCTAACGTTAGTTAGTTTCTAGCTTTTACAGAGATTGGAAAGGATATAAAACCAAGCAAACCAAAGGAGTTAAATCCATACTAATATTATAAATCCGAAAGTGTTTGTGTGTTTGTATGTTTGTCCCTCTTTCACGCCGTAACGAAGCAACGGATCGACGTGATTTTTGGCATATATATAGTTTATGGGCCCGAGAGTGACATAGGCTACTTTTTATCCCGGAAAAATGCACAGTTCCCGAGGGAACAGCGCGCGATAACCGAATACCGCGCGGACGGAGCCGCGGGCAAAAGCTAGTCAATTATATCAGTATCTACAACACAAGTATTTAACACAACTTCATATACCTAAGCATTTAACACAATATTCCTGTCCTTGAAATAATCATTAATTTTCTACACCTTAGATATTAATGTCTTCTAGACAGTAGATTTCAATTTTGTATCGAAAATACAAACTGAAATATAGATGCACAAAAAAACCAGAAAAATAAGACCAGCGCTGGGAATCGAACCCAGGTCCTCGGCATTCCGTGCCGCGTGCTATACCGCTACACTACCACTGGACCTGGACCTGGGTTCGATTCCCAGCGCTGGTCTTATTTTTCTGGTTTTTCTGTGCATCTATATTTCAGTTTGTATTTTCGATATGGGTTGACAAAATTTGGAGTTGAAATAAAAAAAATACAAAAAGATTCCAAAAATCAATCTTAGTCAAAATACCATAACGGGACTTATCACGCTATTTTACACCAGTAATATTTACCTCGACGTTTCGGCAACATTACAGTTGCCGTGGTCACGAGTAGACTTAAGTGTGGGGTGTCAAGTCTGCCTAGCAGCGCGAGTTCTTGATGAGTGAGAATCACGAAAGTTTAAAAAGTTATAAAATCAATCTTAATTCTATTTTGTATCTGTTTCAGTACGTATCGAACTTGGTCTGACCCTCTACGACGCGTAGCCTGTAGACCCGCTACGCTCGTAGCGGGTTGAGGTCTCAAATCTCGCCACAATCTTGTAACGTGACGTAGATTTTAATGAGTAGTATTTAAACGCACATCAAAAAATCCTTATACTGGATGACCTCTGGACAAATAATGAAACTATGGATAAGACATATACTTAGCAATATCTTAAAATAGTTATTTGCTTAATTAGACAAGAAAACAAATCTATGAAATCAGATCATCCAAATACACAGGCTGCTCCAAAGTGATACATTGAAAAATAAATAAATAAATAAAACCGTTAGTTTTTCGGTAAATATTGGACTGATTTTTATGATACTTTGCAGTTTGGTTTTAAATATCTTGCTAAGCCAGTAGTATTCGTATTTGTCCAGGGGCTAAGGTCACTCAGTATCCCTACTATAATATTATAAATGCGAAATTAACTCTGTCTGTCTGTCTGTTACGCTTTCACGCCAAAACCGCTGAACCAATTTTGATGAAATTTGGTACAAAGATAGCATAGACCTTGGGAAAGAACATAGGCTATCTTTTATTGCGAAAAAGAGGCTTTAAGGGGTTGAAATAGGGGGTGAAAGTTTATATGGTGGAAGTTCGTCGCTGTCGCAAATTGGTTTTTTCAACATAGGATACCTTTTATTTCGGTAGAGGGCGCCACCGCGCGATAACCTAGATCCGCGTAGACGAAGTCGCGGGCATAAGCTAGTAAAGGTATATATATAGTTTAAAGCAACAAGTCCGCTCCAGAAACGTCAAATGAAATCAAAAAATCAAATCAAAATATTTTTATTGTAGATTGTGGGTACAGTACCCGATATTAGATTAGTTTTTAAAACATCTCGCATTCAGACAGGCAGTTGATTACGATGACGACGATGACGATGGTGATATTGATGATACAATTAATACGTCCATCCTACTCCATCACACACAATTTCTATCAGCCCCACCTTTCATATACGTACATTAAAACCTTTTCAATAACCAATATCCCCGTTAAAATTCCCCCGAAATCCCCTAATTTATTGCCCCCACCCGCGTTACGCAATCCCCCTGATGCCCTAGAGTTCTAAACGCGGCCTTACACGTGGCCCGAGCGTGACCTACTTCGCGCCGCAATGCGCCACCGTGATTGGTCAGCTGCGGTGTTGCCGGCCTACTGTAATGCGTTTTGCGGGAATTATAGGATTTTTTGGGGCATGCTTGTACAGTGAGACTGTATTAAATACTGATGGTTTAGATGTCAGTTTGATTTTCTTCTTAAAACTTATTTGTATTAGTTTCTAGTATTTTTTTTTTATTTATTTAATCAAACGGCACATGCATTACATGAAATTTTGGTATCGCCAAACTGTTACCAGTTTGTTGGCGATGACGCGCTCAGTACATTTATAGAATGATGCACCATACAAAATAGTTCATACCTAAAAACTAACATGCACAAAATACCTACTTACCTTCCTTATATATTTATTTGTAAAAGGTTTTTTTTCAGTCTCTTTTTTAGGACCGGCTTATTACACTTAGGTTTGTCTCTTAACCACCCTATTTCGTTAAACAGCCTCGGCACTACATATTTATTTAACCTTTTCCCGTATAAAATTACTAGCTTTTGCCCGCGGCTCCGCCCACGTGGTATTCGGAAACTGTGCATTTTTTTTGGGATAAAAAGTAGCCTATGTCACTCTCGGGCCCATAAACTATCTCTATGCCAAAAATTACGTCGATCCGTCGCTCCATTACGGCGTCAAAGACGGACAAACACACAAACACCCGGGGAACAGCTAGTAAAGAATATTTGTATTTTACCAACAAAACTCACGTGGCCCGCCTCTTTCTTTTGGGTATTTATAGCCTGCTCCATTGAGAATCGAAGCACTTAGAATTCTAAGGGCCTTTCACCACTTGTCAAAATGTCAACTAACTTTAAGTGACGGTATTAGTGATGTCGTCTCTGTTTGCTTTGTCCGAATAAACAAAGACGGTATTCCTTTTATCTGACACTTAAAGTTAGCCGATAACGAAATAGCCGATAATTTATGAAACTTTAATGAAACACCATAAATCACTTATACCATACCTATTTCTTAGGGGGGGTTCGTTAGGGAGTAAGTGAATTTTAGAGACAACTGAAATGTTGCCGAAACGTCGAGGTAAATAATAATTGTATCAAATAGCGTGATAAGTCCCGTTAAGGTATTTGACTATGAATTTAATAGTGTATCTATTTTATAAGTACATATTGTATACACATGCTTCTGTTTGCTCTCCTTGAAATAAATACATAAACAGCGTGTATTTTTGATACTACATACCATATTTTTATTTTTTTTGTCAACTGAACTAAAAAAACTGTATTTTACTTATTTTGTACAATAAAGAGTTTACATACATACATACATACTACCTCAAACTGTAACTAGACGAAGATTTAAGTGCTGTGATCCGATACCAAAACAATTTTTTAATTTAGAATTAACTGCCAGTGCGTAATTAATTTTTGAAATATTTTCGAGCAGGAATGTAATGCGTACAATAATTTGATACGAAAGAGAATAAGTGTTCTGTGACAGCTGTCACGTCAACAAGTGCGTCGTTTTGAATAAAAACAAAGAAGTATCACGTAGTAATATAAATCTATTTTTTTTACTAAAACAAAATACTTAAAATGTGATAATTAGGGCCTTCACTAACTACCCTTAACCCTTTATAAGGCCCCATTTATTGGAGCATACTACCACAGAATCAAAAGCAGCTATCGAATACATATCCGGCAAAGGATATTTTTAAAGCTAGTAGTATTTTCAATAATTACAATGAATATAGTAACTTATTACTAAAACAATAAGGTTGAATTTCTAAATCAATGCATGTGGTCGCTAAATCGCCTCTGCCTTATAAAGGGTTAAAGTTTGAGGTAGTATCAAATATAGATTAGATAGATAGATAGATTTATTTATTACCTTTTGAAAAAATACATTATAAATACATGTCAGTTAATTACAAGAAATTCACAAAAGGATCGTCAAAAGTATACAAAAAATAAATCTTATTACAATCAATTGTCAGCCAAATAAAAATAAAAAATAGAATTTAAAATGTCAAATTAGAGTTCAATTCAATAATAATAATTAAAATCAAAAAAATATACTTAAATCTAAGTCAAATTTATGCAATAGGAATAATGAATAAAATGTACAAGAAAATAATTAAAATGTCAAAATCAATAAAATTAAATATAAAATAAAAATTTACTTCACAAAACTGTGAAAAATGTCAACAAAACAAAAAGTACAAAACAAGGTACATAAAAACAAAAATAAAACATAATATGTCAACATAAAATCTCACTGTACTCTTTTAAAGAATACAATGACTTGTCTAAAAGAAGTTTTTTTAGTTTGCGTCCAAATGTCTCATCCGAACATTCATTTTTTATGTCCGCGGGTAGCCGTTCATAAAGCCTAGGGCCCAAGACGCGCGGGTTTTTGTCAAGCAGCGCCAACCGCCGAGGCACTGCTTGCAGTCGCCCGGTCTGGCGGGTTATTCTGCCCGGGATATTGACACGTTTAAAGGAATTAATATTCTGGCGTGTAAACATTATAATATCATAAACGTATTGCGAATAATGCGTCAATATCCCGAATTTCTTAAATTGGTTTCTGCAAGAGTCCCTAGGCCTTAATCCTGCCATCGTGCGCAGAGCTCGCTTCTGGATTTTAAACACTCTGTCAGAGTTTGTCGAATTCCCCCACAAGATGATGCCGTACGACAAGAGTGAATGAAAATGAGCATGATATATTTGGATTAAGGCTTTCCCGGAAATGAGAGGCTTAAGTTTTCGTAAGGCAAAGACGATACTGCACAGTTTTTCACAAAGCTTGTCTACATGCTCTTTCCACGTTAATCCAGTGTCAATTTCAAATCCCAGAAACCTGCTCGTACTGCACAGCGGCAGCGGACTTTGAACATGAGAAGTCTCAACATGGTTCCTGGTTTTAAACAGCACCACGTTGGACTTTGTGACGTTCATAATAAGCCCATTTGCCGCAAACCACACCCGCAGCTGATTGCACACGTCACTCATCCTATTCTCGAGCTGCAAATAATTACTAGCTCTTACTACTACTGTTGTGTCATCCGCAAACAACACCACTAGACCATCAGTAATAGAGGCGACGAGATCATTAATAAAGATCAAAAAAAGAGTGTTTCCCAAGGCGGACCCTTGTGGGATTCCAATATTCACATTACCCGGCCTAGATTTGACCCTCTTTCCATGAATTTGAACCGAGACCGTCTGTTTTCTGTCTTTGAGAAAAGATTCAAATATATGCAAGGCCTTATTTTTAATTCCATAGTGTTTGATCTTTTCTAACAGTAACTGATGATTTATTACATCAAATGCCTTTGAGAGGTCACAAAATATACCTGCAACTTTATTTTTGTCATCCAGAGCCGTTGTAATGCAATCATATAGTTTATACGCAGCTAGTGTAGTAGATCTGTTTTTCCTATAGGCAAATTGTTTGTCAGTCAGTAGGTCATTTGTCTCAAGATGGCACATTAAGCTATCCGATAAAATCGACTCAATAATTTTTGAGATATTTGGCACTATGGTTATCGGTCTATGGCTATCTGCGGAACATCTGTCTCCTTTACCCTTGTAAACAGGACACACCCGTGTGCTTTTCAATACATCTGGGTAAACTCCACTCAAAAACATATCGTTGACGAGCTCAACCAGTAATCCGGCGATGACCGGCCAGACACACAGGAGTATGTTAATGGAGATGTCGTATACATCAAGAGTCGCGCGAGTCTTCATCATCGACCTCAGTACACGGTTTATGTCTGTGAGTGTTATTGTGGGTAGAGTAAAGTCCGGAATGTTAACATCGTGAAGGAAATTCACTAAGTAATTTACAGAAGTACATGTGTTACATCGCAAGGTGTGTTTAGATGCTACCGTAAGAAAGTGTTGGTTTAGGTGCTCAGGTACTCTGTTTGGAGGAATTTCATTGGCCTGTTCGTCTTTTAGTAAAAAGGTATGTTTCCCCGGTTTTGATGATATTTCCTCATTTACAACGCGCCACATCTCCTTAGACGGGTTTTTGCTATTTTGTATACGACTCTCAATGTACTGTTGACGGGCCGCTAAGGTTTCAGATTTAATTAATTCCGAATAGTGACTGATGCCTTCTATCAAAACTTTACAATCCGGATATTGACGTTTCATCTCCGTCAAATCATTATGACTCAAAATCAGTTTTGAGAGGCTTTCAGTCATCCACGGAACATTATTTTTCTGTTTAGAATAAATTTTTTTAATGGGAAAATGTATGTCAATATAATGTGTTAAAATGTTAAATAATCTAATAAATTTATCATTGATACTAATTGAAGTCAAAAAAATAAAATTCCAATTATAATTCTCAATGTCAGTGAAAAATGCTATGTATGATTCGTCAGTAAATAATCTTTTTTCAATATATTTATTAGGTTTGCTACAGTGCAGTGAGTCAAGAGAAAGGATAAATGACTGCGCATTGTGGTCACTTATAAAAGTGTCAAGTGGCGCCGCCACGGTGACGCGAGCGCAGGCGCTCGGAATCACCCCACAGTCGATAGAAGTCGAGCTGTGCGCGGTCACACGGGTTGGAAACGTGACGCAATTTGTGCATGAGTAACTTTGCAATATTTCTTCAACTCGTTGTCTTAGGATATTTTCGGACTGAAAGTCGACATTTTGGTCACCAACCAAAATAAACTTCTTATTTTCATCAATTAACCTACACAATAATATTTCCAGATTATTCAAATACATGTCAAAATTACCATTTCCGGTGCGATATGATACAATAATAATCAAATTCAAATTAATAATTTCAATGGCAGTGAACTCAAAGTGCAACTGAATAGCAAGGCTTTGCAAGTCGTTTCGCTGGCGATAAACAATACCCGCTCGTGTGAACAGCGCGGTACCACCGTGCGCGATGTTTGTGCGGCAGTAGTTATTCGCCAGCTCATACCCACATAACCTAACTCGATCAATCTCGTTTTTCTTGCACCAAGTTTCACTACAAGCTAATACATCTGGCTTTTCTGTACTTACTAAGATATCTAGTAACGCGGTTTTTCCACAAATAGATCGAACGTTTTGGTGCACTATTTTAAAATTCGTACTTGACGCTAGTGTGGTCTTGTTTTGGCCGCTGGACTTTCTAAGTTTTTTGGCAAAACAATATTGAAACGCCTTATGGATACACCAGTAGGCCAGTGCTTCACGTCTCTTACCAGCCGCTGTTTGTCAGCGGGCACGTCGAGCTTGAAGGAAGTGTAGTGGCCCCGGGTGACTACCAGCTGCTCGCAGCGAGCATCTGTGATGTTCATCTGAGTCTGGAGGTGCTGAAGAACATCTTGCACCGTGGTACCCTCTCCAAGATTAAAGACGTGCAGGCTGACAGGACGCGGCGCAGCAGCTCGGAGGCCAGGTTTTCCTTCTGTTTGGGGACCTGCATTGATTATAGTTGGTGTACTCTGAGAGGTTGATTTCCCGACATCCAGCACAGAAGGCGAAGATCCACTTGTGATGCATTGGCGTGGGACGCCTGTGGTAACCTTCACATTTGCAGTCTGAGACGCTGATGCAGCCCGGCGGGGTCGGCCGCGGCGCCGCTTCAGTTCAGGATGAGCGAGCTCATTGTCGTCGTTTTGCCCTTTGCCATCTGTCACCAGGATTTGATCAGGAACTACTTTTTGGGGAACGTATTGTGGATCATTTGTGTTATCCAAGTATTCCAGACCCTGAGGACCGGACTCATTTAGTGACATATTATTCAAAAGTTGAAATCTCTGAGGGATTTGTGGGACATTAGTGGATGGTGATGAATATTCTAGTGATCTTTTTTCATGGTCACGTAAGTAAATGTATTTTGCCAAATCCTCAATTTGTTTTTTCTGGCTAGTAATTTCGTGCTGTTGTGATAAGATTAGGTCATAGCAACCATTTAATTTGTCCCTCATTTCTTTCATTATTCCCTCAAAATTTAAAATAACGTCCACCAACCTTTTATCCACATCCTCCTTTCCATTTGTCTTCATTTTAGTTGGAGCCATGTTCTAGATTTATATGTCACAATGTCAAAAATATAATTATTTGTTATTATGAATTTGTTTTATTGTAGATAATGTCAATAAATCGATAAAATAAAATAAAAATACAGAGCAATTCAAATTTGGCTGTTTACAGTCCAGTGTTGCCAGGACAAAAAATATATACACGCTGAATAAATACGTGGTGAAACAGACCCTAAGTGTTCCGATTCTCGACGGGGCAGGCTTGCACCCTTGCCAAGTGGAACGAAAGACTGCAGTCATGACCTTCCAGCCAAGGAATCAATACACAGTAGAATACTTTGTCGCTCCAACATACAACTGCACACTTATACTATACTAGCTTTTTCCCGCGGCTCCGTCCGCGTGGTATTCGGTTATCGCGCGCTGTTCCCTCGGGAACTGTGCATTTTCCGGGATAAAAAGTAGTCTATGCCACTCTCTGGCCCGTAAACTAATTTCTGTGGCAATAAATGATTTTTTATTTATTTTTATTTTATAGAGAATCCCTTAAATCTTAAAAATCTCTGTAACTTACCTATGTTATACAAATAAATCATTCATTCATTCATAAAAAATAACTTGGCTCTACATATTTATACATGTTTTTGATAAAAACAAAGGAATAAACGTTAAGAAGAAAAAACCTGCCAACTACACTAATACAGATAACTAAAAAATTATCTAACTGAGGTGAACACCACATTTATATTTATTGACTTCGTCGCTTGGTTTAAAAAGATCTACTTAAAAGCACACACGGCGAGAATTCACATAATTTTATACCATTTAAAGATAATTATGAGTTTAGCTTTCGCATTTCGTAATAACTTAGCCTTAGGGGGTTGATTTGTGGCATTCGAACATGGCGGATGTAGACAATATCTATAATTATAATTACAATATCTATAATTTTGCTATTTCTGTTTCTTTGGCCAGTTGAAGTATAATTTTGATAGTGTTTTATGCGGCGATTAACCTTAACAGTGAACAGTGATCACAAAATTCTATATTGCTCTCGTGTCTGACATTTTTTAATGCGCAAGTTGTCTCCACGTGGTTTCTAGAATTTTACTATCAAGTTACAAAAACTACAATCACCGTATAACGTGCCTCTCAAAGAGAATACTTAGACACTGCCAGTGTCCGATTCACAACCGCAATGACGCATAATTTCCTATGTGTTGTCTATTTGTACTTAATGCCATTGTTGTGTCTTGTGTTGTGAATAAATGTATTTTCTTTCTTTCTTTCTTTCTTTTACACTGGCGAAATTGTCCTATTAATTAGGACAGAAAAGCCATATTTTAAAAAGGAAGAAGAACTTTGCCTTAGTAGCCTGTATTGATTCCAGCGCGAGGATGTAAGCGCATTGCTTATAAACTGACAGTTATCAAACAGTGTTGCCAGGTAATACGAAACCCGTCGTTTTTGAGCAATTGTTTTCGTCGTCGCCGCGAACAATGCTGCATTCTTCAAAATACGTAAACGAAAACAACGAGTTGTGCAACATCAGGTGGGGCTTAAGAGTTCGATGTGATACACTTATGAGCTGCCTTTAACTTATAAAAAAAAATAGTTTATTGAAAAAGTTACTGAGTACCTTCTTCTTGATTTTTGAACAGACTTGCGTTTGGTTTCTGCATATTTAATCACGGGTTATAAGCTATGTTGTTGCTCTTCGTAGATCTATAAATTTATTATATTACTAGCTTTTGTCCGCGGCTCCGCCCGAGTGGTATTCGGTAATCGCACGCTATTCCCTCGGGAACTGTGCATTTTTCCGGGATAAAAGTAGCCTATGACATTCTCGGGCCCATAAACTATCTCTATGCCAAAAATCACGTCGATCCGTCGCTCCGTTGCGGCGTGAAAGACGGACAAACATACAAGCATACAAACACACAAAAATACAAACACTCTTTCGCATTTATAATATTAGTATGGATTTTGTTTTGCACTTTTCCGACACAAACTTATTTGTGCTGATTCTGGTCCAACACATTAGGTGCAAAGATATGAAGGGGTTGGCTGAAAATGAGCGCTGCAGTAGGCAGCACATACTTACTGCAGTATAATGCTGAGTCAATTCCTTTTCAACATCATCAAATGTTTTTATTTTCTCTAAATTATGTATTATTTTAAGTTTGATGTCGAAATAAAGTTATGTCTATGTCTATGTCTAAAGTATCGCATTACAAATTGCATTGCCGTTGGTCCCACACTAGGCTAAGCCTGTCACGTGGCAACCGGGATTCGGGTACAAAACAAAACCATGTAAACATGGTTTAGCTTAAAACTTAAAATTTCAACACACTTTGGGTAATTTCAAAAAATGACAAAAACGGAAAAAAAGAGAAAAACAAATAATTTATTGAATCAGGCGTTACTTTGCGGAGGTCCATATCAATGAATGGTAGCATGGTGTACGGTTGTGTCACTCTGAAGATGAGCTCTGGTTGAGTTCGAAACGCGTCAGTGTGTTGTGGTGGTGGTGATAGATGGGTTTGTGTAATTTGTGTGTGTTCTTACAGTATGGAGGTGGAAGATCTGATTGAACACGCATAATTTGCATAGACTTAGCTATCTTAAGGTCGCGGGTGAGCAAAAAAAATTAAGGAGAAAGTTCTGCTTAATTTTTTTAAAACATCCTTTTTTGTTTATTAATTTATTGCATTGTTATGTATTATTCGTATTATTGTATATGGTTGTCTCTATTATAGATCTGTATATTTTATTAATTAAAAGCATTGTATTGTAGCTTTCAACAGCTATTTTAACTTTTAAACTCACTTTTTGTCTGTCCCTAACTGAATGCTCCTCTCATCATCAAAGGTTGACTGGTATCCCTTTAAGTTCGCCTTTGTACATATTTATTCATTTACTAGCTTTTGCCCGCGGCTCTGCCCGCGCGGTATTCGGTTATCGCGCGCTGTTCCCTCGGGAACTGTGCATTTTTCCGGGATTAAAAGTAGCCTATGTCACTCTCGGGCCCATAAACTATCTCTGTGCCAAAAATCACGTCGATCCGTCGCTCCGTTACGGCGTGAAAGAGGGACAAACATACAAACACACAAACACACAAACATACAAACACACTTTCGCATTTATAATATTAGTATGGATTTGGCAAAAATAATTACATAATGTTACAATTTTCCGTCAGACTCCAGACTAGGTTAAGCCTTTAACTTGGTAGTCTGCGAGTGTGAATACAGATTAACAATAGTTTAATTATGATTATGTTACCGCTACGTCTAAATATATACAATGAAATAAATCATGTTAAAACCTACAACTAAATAGCTATTAGAATTTCAGAATTAATAATTAAAACACACTAAAATAAGTAAATAATAAAATTAGAATGTCCATTATTAACGGTATCAAATTTAAATTTCAGATTTAAATTAAAGTCAAAAGTAAAAAAAAACACTATATCAGAATTATTAAAAGAAAAATTAAATAATTAAAATGTCAGCACTACCTATAAGTATCTCAATGTTTGTCAATTGTGTATATTACTTATTTTGTACAATAAAGACTAACCCCCTTATTCATAAAACTTAACAAGCCTATGTTAACTAACAAATGCTTTGTCCCTTTCAAACAAATACAAATGTCGAAGTGACAGATAAGGACAAACGAATTTTAGCGGCATTTTAACTAAAATAGGTTTGATTGTCGTTTATGAATAAGGGGGTAAGTGTTTACATACATACACACTAGAGATAAGTGGCCTATCCTCGTAAGTTTGTCAACTATCGCTGCGTAAGCAGTAAGCTCTACGGGCGACCCGGCTCCGACCCGGACCGTATGGTCCCGTGACCTACTTACTGGCAATCGATACTCGTACACCACGACGGTTCGACGCGTCAAACATAGCTGTGCGATGGAAAAATACAAGGAAATGTGCATTTCTTGCTCGCTAATCCTGCCGTGAAGTGCTTGCACTGTTGTTTCGGCGTGGAGAGTAAGACAGCCGGTGAAATTACTGGCTGAGGTATTCCATCTCAGGCCTCTAGGTAACGCATCTGCAATACCCCTAGTGTTGCAGATGTTTATGGGTGGTGATCTCTTACCACCAGGAGATACAGTTGCTCGTTTGCCTTCCAGTGGAATAAAAAAATGAGCATTTCTAAACAAGTTTGTACATTTGATTTGCGACTCCGATTTGGATAAAAGTTTGCAGGTATGTAAGATTGAACGATACTGAGTCATAATAACATAGTATCTCAAAATGTATGTAAAATGTACCAAAACTCTAAGGGTTTGCGGTAGCAAAAAAGGAACTTTCCATACAAATTTATTATGACATTTCGGGAGACTATGTTATTTAAACTCAGTATCGTTCACTCTACCTATGTACCTGCAAATTTTTACCCAAATCGGAGTCGCAAATCAAATGTAAGTACAAACTTTTTTAGAAATGCTCAAACACGAAAACGAGACTACTGATTTCTCAAAGGGCCGGTAATGCATCGGTATCAGTTTAATTTATGGATGTCCATGGGCGGTGATTGCTTTCGATCAGGTGACCGGCGGGTCAAATGACCGCCCGATTACTGTCAAAATTTTCATGTTTAATAGGCCAATCAACTATTTTACCGACACTTTGGGCGTCTCCTGCGTTACCAAAATCGTCTCTGGCGTTACCAAAAAAATCATATATCCAACAAGATATTTCACGGTTTAATAGGTTGAACTTACGTAAGATGGCATGTATTCATGTACACCATCTATTAAATTACAGAAAAAACATGTTTACTTACAAAAATCTGCAATTGTTTGAAAAATGTCTCAGACAGATTAGTGCCGGTAAAAAGGTTGATTGGCCCTAATACATAAGAATAAGAAAGGATAAAAATAAATAAATATCATGGGACACTTGACACCAATTGACCTAGTCCCAAACTAAGCAAAGATTGTACACTATGGATACTAGGCAACGGATAAACGTACTATACAGATAAATATATACTTAAATACATTATTAAACATAGCATACATACATACAAATAACTGATTGCATAAAGGGGGAATCGTCATAGTGACGAAACTGAAAGACGTCCACTGCTGGGCATAGGCCTCCCCCAAGGCTCTCCACTCAAAGCGGTCTTGTGCTTTCCGCATCCACCGCGATCCCGCGATCTTAACCATGTCGTCGCTCGTTGTTGGAGGCACCGACAGCTCGTCTCCCGGTCCGCGGACGCCATTCGAGAACCTTCTAACCCCATCGGCCATCAGTCCTGCGTGAAATGTGCCCCACCCACTGCCACTTCGGGAGAATGAATGAGTGGAAGTCAAAATCTCGCCGTCACTACAGACATATGTGCGTCACCTCAATTTTGGGGGTACTACCTATACCTACGTTAAGATTATCACAATTTATAATATTTCAAGTCTATAAGATCGTTTAACGACGTGACACTAACTACGTTCTATTTACACAGTTGGTAGTTCTTACCTAAATGCTTATTAATTATGAAGATAGTTGGATAAACTATAATACTTTTCATCGCCTTGCTCGTAAGCAGTGTCATAACATACCTATTCAAAGAAAGAAAGAAAAGAAAGAGAGAAAAACATTTATTCGTGACATTTAAGAAGCAGAGAAAAAGACGGAAATCGAGACAATTGTCACGAAATGGTCCCAACTCAGCGTGATGTCAGCCTTGCGGCCGACGCTGGTCTTCCGTTGAAACCATTTGATAAAAGTAAACACCAACAATAAACTTGACAACTAAATGTTTATCACAATCACGATACACAAACATAGCAATTTACAACATAAAAATATAACTTAACAAATTTATGAAATCAAGCGTTACTTGCGGAGGTCCATATAATTGAACTAAAAGAATTTCCTTGCTCACCCGAGACCTTACGATAGCTAAGCTTATGCAGAATATGCGTGCTCATGCAGTTCCTCTACCTCCACACTGTAAGAACACACACAAACCCATCCATCACCACCATCACATCACACTGACGCGTTTGGAAGTCAACCAGAGCTCATCTTCAGAGTAACACAACCGTAAACCATGCTACCAGTTGTCTTACAACTGATATGGGACTGAGATGGGTTTGTGTGATTTGTGTGTGTTTTTACAATGTGGAGGTGGAGGAACTGCATGAACACGCATATTTTGTATAATCTTAGCTATGGTAAGGTCGCGGGTGAGCAAGGAAATTCTTTTAGTTCATTGATATGGACCTCCGTAAAGTAACGCCTGATTCAATATATCAAATAATTGAATGCTCTACAATTTTGTAATAAATCCTCACTGGAGCTGTAGAAACTGAGATAATTGCGAAAATCTTATGACGCGGACACGAGATTTTATAAAGTCAAAGTCAAAATGTCTTTATTCAATTTAGGCTATAACAAGCACTTATGAACGTCAAAAAAATCTACCACCACTGCTAGCACAGTATTTTTTTTAAACAGATTTACAATATTATCAAATGATATCTATAAATCACATTATTTTTCTCACAGTAGGTTCGCTATTGAAGGGATCGCTAATGCGGATCGGAATTATTTCCAAACTAGCTTTTGCCCGCGGCTCCGCCCGCGTGGTATTCGGTTATCGCGCGCTGTTTCCTCGGGAACTGTGCATTTTTCCGGGTTAAAAAGTAGCCTATGTCACTCTCGGGACCATAAACAATCTCTACGAGTATGCCAAAAATCACGACGATCCGTCGCTCCGTTACGGCGTGAAAGCGTAACAAACAAACTCACTTTCCCCTTTATGATAGTAAGGATATCCCTGTCCATGATATACCTAATCATTGACTTTATAATTAATAAATTATTATTTATTAATTAATTTTTAAATTTTTTCTTTATAATACGCCTTAGATATTAATGTTTGAGGGCCTTTGAGTCAACATTTCGGGCACCAATATGAAGCTGTATTCTAGTTTCCAGCTTATTATCTCTCACTCTGAGATTGACCCCTTCTCACTCCTTAAGTGACAGGACTATGAACTTAAGCCTGTAAAGTTCCACGTGACGTCACGCCCCCCCCCTACTCCCAACTTTTTCAGTCCCCGCACCCACACCCAATCTTTTCCCACGCGCTTCATCTTTGGCATTTCTTTTTGATCGATAGTAAAAATACGCTACCTGTCTAATACTGGGTGACCTTAGCCTCTGGATAAACGAATACTACTGGCTTAGCAAGATATTTAAAACCAAACTGCAAAGTATCATAACAATCAGTCCAATATTTACCGAAAAACTAACGGTTTTTAATGTATCACTTTGGAGCGGCCTGTGTATTTGGATGACCTGATTTCATAGATTTTTTTTTCTTGTCTAAATAACTATTTTAAGATATTGTTAAGTAGGTATCAGTCTTATCCATGGTTTCATTATTTGTCCAGAGGCTAAGGTCACCTTGTATACTAATAATATTATTTTCTGATAATCTTACAGATGGATGGAGTAAATGGAATGGCATATTTTTTTAGCCAAGAAACTATTAAATTAGTAAATTGCACCACCAGCTAAAATCTCTATTCCTTACTTCTGTCTTATTCTTTCAAAGTGAAAAATAGTTATTTTATATTGTTTTCAGTTAGCCATATTCAATGGTAACTCATAGTACTTGGCGAGCTCTACGTTTTCAAATTAAAATCTCAATTTTCCAAAAAGGTGACTAGACAGACATGTTCTTTCTGTGGACCCTTCATTTGTATTAAATAAAACTATGCCTACTAATATTATAAATGTGAAAGTAACTCTGTCTGTCTGTCTGTCTGTTACGCTTTCACGTCGAAACCGCTGAACCGATTTTGATGAAATTTGGTATAGAGATAGTTTAAGCCGCAAGGATTAACATAGGATACTTTTTATTCCGGTAGAGGGCGCCACCGCGCGGTAACCTAGGTCCACGCAGACGAAGTCGCGGGCATAAGCTAGTTGTGTAATAAAAGTTGGACGACGTAGAATATCCATATTTTCGTGATGTGAACGAATAAAGTATATATGCTATTATGCTATATATTTTACGACTTTTCCACACAAACCAATATTATGGTTGCGATTAGGTACAGTCGAGAAACCGAATCACGTACAGTCTAGGGCAAAAAGATGTACACACTTTAGTACCTTATCTATTTTCGTCGTATTTGAACTGCCATAAAATATATAAAATTTACTAGGAAAATTATTGCGGCTTGCGGCTAAGATTGTTTGACAATTATTAGTATTTTAAAAGTAAATAGCAGCCTAAGGTATAAAATATACTTGGAATATTCCGTACAAAATACGAAATCCTTGGAAAAATATTACTTGATTTTTCCGTAGTGGCTACGGAACCGTATCCTGGGCGTATCCGCCACGCTCTTGGCCGGTTTTTTATCACACTAATTTCAACATAACGAAACCAAAAAAAAAAATTTATAACAAAAAATTGAACCGACTACAAAAAAACCATGAAAATAATTTTCTACCAGTCTGAAGTGGGAACTATGGCCCAAGCCCTCTCATTCTGAGTGAAGGCCTGTGCCCAGCAGTGGGACGCATATAGGCTGGGACGAAACTGAAGTCGGTGCCTCAGCACGAGCCAGCAGGAGTGGACCTATAGTCGTCTTCTTCACCTACATACCTTATACATACCCATATACATACCCATACTTTATATATTAGACTTCAATCACTCCTGCTGTCTAATTATTTATTAATTTCAAAATTCATATCTCAAAATCGGCTAATGTATATTTACCAAACATAGCTTATGAACTACCGGGAAATTCGCTTTCACGTGAAAAAAAACACATCAAAATCGGTCGATTCGTTTGAGAGCTACACAGTCAGACAGATAGACAAAACTTTGGCGTCAAACTTGTAAATTCAAACGGCCTCTATTTTCTTTTCAATACCTAGTATTGCACCACCTTCTAAAATCTATGCCTTACTTCCTATTGTATTGTAAAAGGTTGTCTGGAAGAGATCGCTGAACCGATAAAGCCTGCTTACCTACATTTGTTTTTGTACTACGTATGTTGTGATGTTCAAGGAAGAGTCATTGTATTGTTTTGTTGTACAGTCTGCGGAAGAAGATGAAAAGTTATGGTACTCAAAACGATCTAAACACTCTCTTATTCCCTTGGCAATAGAGTCGCATGTAGATCACTTTGAGTACCGTACAATCTTTCACTTCTGCTGCTGAGTGTATATGTGTCTTGATTTCAAATTGACTACGCAAAACCACAAGTTACGTGAAATAGGCACAAAAACACGAATCTTGTTATCACTTTTCGTTCCATTTTCTCGAACGAAAGAGAAGAGAGATATCGCTCTGATAACATCAATAATTCTTATCACATCTCTCGGATAAATTCACTAAGCTGTTTCCATTTTAAAACCATTTGAGTCCAAAATTCTCTATAATTTCTTAGACTTCTAGCCCCTATACTTTCGGCCAATAATATCGTAAGTTGTTCAATAGGTACTATCGTAATTCAAAATACGACTTTCTTACTAAATTCACGTTGTCCTGTCATGTTTTTCAGCCACGTTATTTTCCGTAAAATTCGATCTCTACGTCAACATCAATACTGAAGGATATCGGTATAAAAACAGTGGTTCAGCTTCAAATTGCGTGGAAATTTCTAGCTATCAAATGTGTTGGGTTGCCGCAGTTTCGAGTGTTGTTTTCACGGCAATTTATAACAAAATTGCGCTAGAACCTTGTCGTTAAAGCATTAACGACATTTCCATACGACGTGTGCAATTTAATCGCTTTTCCTCGCATTTTCAAAGAGAAAGCAGGCTTTATAGTGCTACTCGTAGTCCTTAATGGCGCTGAAATGCTTACCTGAAAAGTCTCTTCAGGCTTGCCAGGGTAGCTAGCGCTCCGGCGGTAGTCCGGTGGCCGGGGCGGAGCCGGGGCCCTGCGCCACGGCGCGAACGCGGACGGTTGCGGGGGCTGCGGCGACGGCCACCGGTACTGCGGCGCGCGACGGAACGGAGCCCTATACTGCCTGTCATCGTCAACCCCCGGGCCTCCGGGGTACTGCAATTCCCCCATGACACGTCTTTACAGCGCGCAGACCGCGCGGCTACTGACAAGCACGGTCGATTCCAATTGCGCGCGCAGGCTCCCTCCAAACCTCCCCACTCTAACACTAAAACATCCCAACTCCAATCCGCTGTATACGCACATACGCCCTTTTTGTTACTTCTCAAGTCCACCAACAATGTTAGACGGGGCTTAAACGACTTAAATACAGTCGTAAGTGCGGCACTTACGGCGTTTTAGCTCCTAGCTTTGGAGTCGATGGTGCAGTCCGCACTGCGATGGCTGGTTATGCCAACCATTCGGCCTGAAGGTTTTTTCGAAGGTTTGTTTTGCCTGGGACATGGATGGAAATCTTTGAAAAGAGGCTCGATAGACACGGGTTAACATGAAACAGCAGAAAATGGCAAAAGTCGTATCATCTAATACCACTTTTATTGCGACTAGATTATGCCTTTGGCTGTCATATGGTCATTAGGAAGTACACTAGTAAATTATGTTTTTCCATTCTATTTCGTCGGGTAACTTCGTATTTATCATTCTTTCTCAATTAACTTCAGTAAACTTCAGTAAAATAGCTGAGAAAGCAAGATAAAAACGATCTTTTTCCAACAAAATACGATGGCAAAGCATTCGACTGCATCTGATAAACCAAGCTAATACTAACTTGATGTAGGAAGGTAGAGTACATAGGAATTCAAAACCGTACTACAGTGCAACGCCAAAGAGTCGAAACCTGGGGAAAAAACTGAAAATTTTCCATGAAGGATTGTTATTGTTGCCATATTCATGAATTTTACGTTAAAAATTGAAATTTCTACTCTTTATAGGTTGTAATAATGTAATAAAAACAGCTCTACGTTGCAAACATTCGTTGTTGTGGGAAATCTAATCGACATTCGTTCAGCCATCATGATGATACGCATGAGTTAAATAGATTCCGTTTGATTCAATTAACTTTAATTGTTTACTATAGTCTATGCTAGTTTTTGTTAATCTTCTCAAATTAATAGAAAGAAAATGCTGTTTATACTACAGGCTGATTACCGCGTAAGTCAAAATACTTGGACCTAAAAAAAATAGTTTTCTTAGAGATTCTCTCAAACATGTATAATAAAGAAATTCAAACACAATTTCAATAAATTATTTATAGCTTTAATACATTATTAAACATTCAAGACTCGAGAAAAAAAGAAATAAGGATAAATTCTGTAAAATTCTAAGTGGGTAAGGTATGCGACAAAGGCGAAATAAAAAGGAAGAGAATACTAAAACGTTGATACTTAATTAAAATAAAACATAAAAAACTGCGGACATTTTGTGCTTATCTTTGCCAAGGAAATGCAAGGCAAGTTATACCTAATAAGGAATTATATAAGACTCTACCAGTTAAAGGATAGGTTAAAACTTAAATAACAGGAAACATTGCTCGTTTGCCATCCAGTCAGATAAAAAAAAACACTTAAGATTAATTTTGTTAAAATGCTTATACTTTTAAATAGCCTTTTGCTGTCTAGTTTCAGAAAGTTTTGATTTAATAATTATTTAATTTACTGAATCGCAAACATTAAAAACCAAATTGTGATTCTGTACAAAGAATAAACATGACAATACAATATCAAAGTTTTTATCCTGGTTCCCTAAAACGAAGAAACACCACACCAGGAAGTCGGAGCTCAGGAAGAACTACTGGTGCTTGAACACTTGGGTCCAAGGAGCCGAAATTTTGCCGTGTAGATTAGAATCCTGATGGGGTGATGAGAATATCACTGAGGGTCCACCCACTCACTGTAATTTTTTGAATGTATATGTAATGAGGGGGCAAAAGGGGAAGGGAAAAAAGCAATCACCGCCGCTAATGGACACCTGTGAACACGAGGGTATCACAGGTGCTTGCCGGCCCTTTGAGACTGATAGACTGGTCTTTTAAAGATCCTTGCAACATGACACCAATGTTACATACTGTCAAATTATAGTTTTTTTTCGTCTGTTTTCTACTTTTTATGTCGTTCTGTACTAAGCAATACAATTTAATAAGTAATATGAAGAGACCTAGTCAATTTACTTAACGTAAATGTAATGATCCCTAATATGTTTATAATTACTGTCCATCATCATAATCACCATCATCATGTCAGCCGAAAGACATAAGCCTCCCCCAAGGCTCTCCACTCAGACCGGCCTTGTGCTTTTCGCATCCACCGCGATCCCGCGATCTTAGCCAGGTCGTCGCTCCATCTTGGAGGCGTACCGACAGCTCGTCTCCCGGTCTGCGGACGCCTTTCGAGAACCTTATCACACAAAAGTTGCTTGGAAAAAAATCGTAACTTACAAAGACGTATTTTTTGTAAACCTTTTCAAAATCAAATTGTAAGAAAAACATGTCGAGCTAAACTCGATTTAAGACGTGAGTAATCCGGTCAATATCATTTTATGTGAGAAAAACGTTTTTAAAATGCTCTATTCTGCTACTACCTACCTGTAATTAGATACCAAGCAAACATAAATATCAAGTGGAATAACAAGTTGAGTTGCAGGATTTTGTCATTTTTCTAAAGTCGGTTAAAGCCTGCAGAAGGCCTATAAGTACCGACGTAAACGTAGCACCTCCAAAAGTAAGTCAGTGTGTCAAAGCTCAGCTAAAACGACAAGGTACTAAGTGCCAAAACAATGGATTGTAATCGATAACGTTTTCCAAGGAAAACATACAACAGCAGCTGTGTGGCGGTTCTGGAAAACGCCGATAGATGGCGTGGCTTGCTTTGAGTTTAGCGCCATCTAGCGGCGAAGTGTTGCTTTACTGAAGATGTAGAGAAAAAATGTGTAGTCGTAGAAACGGAATCGCTCACCAGGTTGGAACCTTTTCACAATAAATTTTAGCAAACTAGAAATTAGCAATTTGGTATGAAGGTAGCTTATAGCACAACCAGTGAACCAATGTCTGTTTGTCAGTAATCAACTGAAATCCTTCCGGTGCATTAGAACCTAAACTCAAATTACCCTGTTCCACAATACAACCTAATGTCAAAAACACTTCTTACCATATAAATTGACCCCACATTGCGTACATTTTGTTTAGTTGCTGGGCTCGTTGACACTGGATATTCGTAGATAACTACAAATTTCTACGGAACTCTCGATGTGCGTGTCCGATTGCACTTCGCCAGCTTTTTCATGTATGTCTGTCTGTCTTTAGTTATGTCTTGGCTTTATAGGACGTAGATACCTCCGACATCCGACATCCCTGTATTATTATAATTTTTTTTATTGTAATTTTATTTTGAAAAAATTACTTTCTGCCAAGTTTCTTGCGGCGGCACATTCTTCTTGGCAATGATGGTCTTTCCGAAAGCCCTGGTAGTTTAAAAAAAATGACGTGTAAAAGTTCCCATTGCGGCCCATTTACTGAATAAATGAATTGAATTTGAATTTGACACTCTTTGAGACCAACTAACGTTAGAGTACTAGAACACTCACAAATTAAAGAAAACTTTTTCTATACAGTTCGTAGGGTAGGTAATATGCAAACTGAAACTTTCGCATGTTGTTTTTTTACGAAAATTAATCCTTTATGCTTAAAGAAAATTGAACAGTATGTAGACAACTAAATACTGAACATTTTTAACTAAAGGTAATTAATCTTTAGTAAATTTATTTTAACACAATTTTTTTCTAACTGCACGTTGCATCATAGCTCTACATAAATACAACACCAAATCTCAAAATCTGTAGACAATACCTACTTCTACTGGAAGTAGGTCAAAATAAACTTGCAAGGGTTAACTTAATTTAGATATTTGCAGGTGGTAGGACCTTGTGCAAGGTCCGCCCGGGTTGCTACCACCATCTTGCTCGCTAATCCTGCCGTGAAGCAGCAGTGCTTGCACTGTTGTGTTTCGGCGCGGAGAGTAGACAGCCGGTGAAATTACTGGCACTTGAGGTATTCCAACTTAGGCCTCTAGGTTGGCAACGCATCTGCAATACCCCTGATGTTGCAGATGTTTACGGGCGTCGGTGATCTCTTACCACCAGGAGACCCACTTGCTCGTTTGCCTTCCAGTCGAATAAAAAAAAAAGAAAAAAAAGATATTCACTTATTTCTATTCCTAAAAAAAAGAAGTAAACTAAATACCTATGATAAAAGTTAAAGATAGAAGAGGGATTACAGATTAACAGGAAAAGTACAAAGGCGAACTTGTACCTACTTATAGGTACCTATTAAGGGATCTCTTCCAGTTAATTCTAGTAGAGAAAAGAAAGCAGGTAAACGGCCAAATTAGATGGGGTGAAAAGAGAACAATGCGACCCAAAAATGAAATTAAATACATAAGTACTTACACATGTAAAAAAAATAAACAAACTATAAATTAGTTACTAGTTTTTGCCCGTGGCTGCGCCCGCGTGGTATTCGGTTGTCGCGCGCTGTTCCCTAGGGAACTGTCGATTTTTCCGGGATAAAAAGTAGCCTATTTCGCTCTCAAGCCCATAAACTATCTCTATGCCAAAAATCATGTCGATCTATTGCTCCGTTACGGCGTGAAGACGGACAAACACACAAACACACAAACATACAAACACACAAACACACTTTCGCATTTATAATGTTAATTAGGTAGTAAATTAGTATTAGTATAATTAGTATGGATGACACAAAAGCGGACAAAGCCTCGAGGAATATTCCAAATACTTATTGTTTAAAAACTTTGCAACCTTTCGTCAGCATTAAAATTACTCCATGCCGTCCAATAATCTCAATTCATTCATTATAAAAACAGTTGTATAACGTCACTATCATATTACGCTATCACTGCATTTATTACCTCTACTTCAGCTCTACTGTCAGTTCCGTTCGCGAGTTCGCGCCAAGCGGTTGTGAAAATGGCGTTCAATCCTACAGGTACCATAAACAAGTTTTTTTTTCACATCAACGAGACAGCGGCTGAAAGTTTTTTTAGTAGTGTTGCCAAGTCAAGTTTTAATTTCCCCAGAATTGGGAGTTTTGTTTTGGTGGTCGTTTATCGAATGAATTGGTTTACGGGTCACCTTGGATTATTAAAGTGCTTATACAGGAAAGTAAAGGTGTTTCCACTCTGCCAAAAAATACGTGCGATCAGAAGGCCTACTACGAAATTCGAAAATCGAAGTTTGTATCGTACCATCCCTTTCATTCTCGTATTAAATAATAATAAAGCGGGACGGTACGACACGAACTTCGATTTTCGAATTTCGTATCGATATTAAATATTCACTTATTCTTATTATTATTACTAGCTTTTGCCCGCGGCTCCGCCCGCGTGGTATTCGGTTATCGCGCGCTGTTCCCGCGGGAACTGTGCATTTTTCCGGGATAAAAAGTAGCCTATGTCACTCTCTGCCCATAAACTATCTCTATGCCAAAAATCATGTCGATCCATTGCTCCGTTATGACGTGAAAGACGGACAAACACTTTCGCATTTATAATATTAGTGTGGTAGTATGGATTAGGTATATACCTACTTTAAATACATATATAAGGTACTTGCTATTCTATCGTATTAAGTAACTGTAATGATAGATGTAATGTTATTAGAAATAAATAAAATAAAAAATATTAGTGGATTCATCTGAAGTTTATGCTTGTACTACTTGTTGACCTCTATTAGCAATTAGCAACAGGTGTACTTATTTGTCTTACCCTCAATTAATCACTGCAGTAACTTTTATATTGATGTAGCTAACCTAATTAATAGGATGACGAATCTTACTCCACCGTGATACAGTTTAAACTAGTACGGGGAGTAAGGAACATCGTCCAATCACGCTCATGTTAAATTGTAACACAAACACAAAGAACTGTAATGATTGTTGTGTTTTGCTAAATAAAGAATTATTATTATTAAAGAAAGAAAGAAAGAAAGAAAATACATTTATTCAGAACACAAGACAACAATACTATTTGGTACAAATAAACAACACAAAGGTATGTGTCATTGCGATTGTGAATCGGACACTGGCTCAGCATAATGCTGTAGAGTTAAAAAACACCCCAGCGCTGATTTTCAGCCAGATCTCAGTTTTCAGATTTTTTATTATTATTAAAATAAATAATAAAACTGAATCTTCACTTATTTGGTCTGATTGCGATTTGAAATCTATTCACCGTTTGCGCGTATGGGATAGTTACGTTATATATTTATATCAGTTAATACTTAATAATGCTTATCACAGAGCATATAAACATTAAGCTGACCTACCGATAAGCTTGACATTGAGTCTAACGCAAAGGTTTTATGTTTATAAATTTTCAGCTCTGTTATGTCTGAAAACAAAATATCTTTATTCACACATATTCTATAAAGCATACATAGAAATGAAATGAAATATGATATATATGAATATGAATGGAATGAAATGAATGAATTTGGCATCACACTACAGCACAACGTCTCAAATTGTTCTCTCTTCTCCTATTTATGTTTTTACTGTTTTTGCTGTGATGTAAGTAGTGTGTTTTTGTTGTCAATAAATATTGTGAGTTTTGAAATGAAATGAAATATTTATTTATTCACAATGAACATATGAAAAACATATAGAACATATAGAAAGATACATTAGATAGTAATAAAAAAAAAATTGAAGACTAATAAATTGATTAACTATGAAAAAAATTGTCAAGTCAGTCTGTCAGTCGGAGTGTGGTAGGGCAGCACCATCATCAAAGCCAATAGCTTCGCTGCTGGCTTCCATTTGTGACGGGTTATGTCTTGTTTTACTTCCTTACTATTTCATAAAGGTGCGTTCCTATAGATGCATGTCTTGTATCAAGTACGATAGTTTTCTATTACCAAAATACTCAGGTGTAAGCCTAGCGTTTACCTTTACTTGCCCGAATTTCACTTGCCATACCAAATTTTGCCATAAAATGTATAGGACCGTGCTGTTTTCAGGATTTTTTTTAATTTCATCATATAGAATGCAGTAGGTTAGGTTAGTTTAGTTTAATATCAACTCTGAAGAAATTACTATTTCAGAAATAAATTACTTAATGGCAAATGAAAATTCTAGAAAACGATACATTCGAACATATGAAATTCGGCCAAACGATACAGAACTTGCACCCACAATCCTTTGCAAGATTGACGCAAACCGGACAAACCACTAGGCTATTGTGGTTTGTTTGTCCATAGTCGTCATTTTTAGCCAGATATTGAAATTCTGTAGACGTCCGCAATGTTTCTCGTCCAATAGAACTAATAACCTTACTAAAGAAGCTACCACACCGCTGCTCAAAATACGGAGACTATCTGGAATCGCAGTGACAAGCCGCAAGCGTCACGATTTTATCACCTGAAGGGCTACTCCGAAACACAAAATTTGAAGTTCGTATCATACCATCCCTCTCATTCTCGTATTAAATAACATAAGCGTAGGCGGGACGGTACGATACGAACTTCGATTTTCGAATTTCGTGGTAGCCTTGCTGCCCTCCACACCGCTGGTCGAAGTACGCTGACGGTGCGGAATCGCAGTGACGTCCCGAAAACGTCATGACTCGGGGCTGCGTTCCCACCAGAGGCGTGCGAGGATGTTGCGAGGAATGAGTTTTTCATGAACCCTCAGCTGTTTCCAGAGCGGTGATCTGCGAGGATAGGTAGATTAAGGGTTTCTATTGGTTCCTGATACACATTGGTGCTTGCACTGTTGTGTTTCGGCGAGGAGAGTAAGACAACCGGTGAAATTACTGGCACTTGAGGTATTCCAACTTAGACCTCTAGGTTGTAGGGTAAGGCCGTATATTTTGCCACTTTTTGAAGAAAAAAAATGTCCTGAGTTTTCACTGAACTATAAAAAAAAATATTCTAAGTAGATTTTAATTTAAGTAAGACTAATGTATTATGCAATTACTTAACTATTAGGAAGTGTTTTTTAACTAAATGTAAGTTGTATAGTTTAAAAAATACAATCAATTTAATTTAACATATCCCTCAAAATTAGCCAAAAACACACTGTCTTTACGGTTCGGCTCAACACTTAACACCACAAAACTTTTTTTTTTTCTAAGGGAAGTCTGTTTACTAAACACTTTTTCAAATATTTAAAAGTTCAGCAACTGCATCGTTATTTCAAATGTTTTCAAATAAGCGTTTTTCAATGATTTATCTCAATTTAAACATTTGTCCTTAGATTTTTGCTTATACGTAACTATTTATATACGTTACCAGAATTTCGGTTGTTAGTATTTAAAACAGCGTTGGTAGTCATTTGTACATGGCGTTGGCAACATTAAGGTATCCACGCAAGGTAAAGAAAAAAAAAAGAAGCCATCTTGTTGTCTGTGGATCGTATCAAAGGTGCACGCGTCTGTTTCGTAGGGAAGATTTTCAATTAAAAATTTACAATTTAAAAGACAAATAACGGTTTTTATTACATACATTTTATGTAGTACTTTGCGTAAGTGAGTAATAAGAGCCTGGGAATATGGTTTTATTTGAAATTCGACCCGATTGTAATTTTTTTGTGTACTTATAACCTTGTCTACGTAACTTCTACGTAACTTCTGCGTTATTGGTAACGTAGAATTGTATGTTACGTAACGTTGAAACATTGTAAAGGTTCGTATATAATGGTAAATTTGTACTTTTCTATTTGCATTGCAAAATTAAGGTTTAAAATAAATTAGATGTACCTAAGCAAGAAAGTACTTAAGATATTCTCAAGGTTTAATTTTATAATAGATAGGTATGTACTATAAGTAAGCACTTGGTCAAGATTGGTGAGTTATTAGCTATTGCAGTGAGTGGGGTATTACATTTATAAAACGGATCAGTTCATTTATAAGCCGAGTATAGACACGACTTGTTTCGGAGTAATTCGTAGTCCTTTCTCTGGAAGCGCACGACTCGGCGACTGTCGCACGTATACTCCGTACGTGCGTGTGACAATTGTCGAGTCGTCCGTTTAAAATATAATAGTATTTTTTCAGTCTCACGGTAGTTTTTGTGAAGATTGAATTGGATTTAGATTGATGTTACTTGAGTCACCATGAATTTGTGATCCAAATCAAACATGGTTACTTACACAATTTCAGCTCAATCGGTTGACGATAACTGATACTCTAACATTAGGTTGTAAGGTTTATACCACACACGGACTAACAGGGTGAGTTAAAAATAAAAGCTTAGTAAAAAGAGTGGTATATGAAATCAGCCTTACAAAAAATATCTGTTACTTTCGCGTTACTTCTACGTTACCGTAACATAGAAGTGTCTACGTTACTCTACGTTACAAAGTGGCAAAATATACGGCCTTACCCTGTAAGGGTTGCCTGGAAGAGATCGCTCTGAAGCGATAAGGCCGCCTATTGCTTACCTCAGAAAGTCTCTGTGTATATACCTGTTTTCTGTATTTTTTTGCTATATGTTGGTGTGCAATAAAGAGTAATTGTATTGTATTGTATTGTTGGCAACGCAACTGCAATACCCCTGGTATTGCAGATGTTTATGGGCAGTGGTGATCTCTTACCACCAGGAGACCCACTTGACAGACTTGCTCGTTTGCCTTCCAGTCGAAATAAAAAAAAAAACATTCCTCGCAACACATCCTCGTACATCTCTGGTGGAAACGCTTATCGTTTGTCTCCACGCAAAGTCCTGACGTTTACGACTTGTTGCTGCGATTCCGTACCGTCCGCGTCTTATTCACATCCTCTTATACCCACCATCTCTTCAGAGCACCAGCACATCCGGCACAATCCTCTCAAGGACGAGTGGGTGCTGGTCTCCCCGCACCGGTGCCTGCGACCCTGGAGCGGCCAGACGGAGGCGGCTGAGGAGGAGCCCCAGATCTTCGAGAACCCGCTCAAGGCTGGAGCCACGAGGGCCAATGGCCAGGTGAGGATACATGGACACACACACACACACACACATAAATGGGCCAATCAACTATTTTACCGACACTTTGGGCGTCTCCTCATCATCATCATCATGTCAGCCGAAAGACGTCCACTGCTGGACATAGGCCTCCCCCAAGGCTCTCCACTCAGACCGGTCTTGTGCTTTTCGCATCCACCGCGATCTCGCGATCTTAGCCAGGTCGTCGCTCCATCTTGGCTCCATCTTGGGCGTCTCCTGCGTTACCAAAATTATCCCTGGCGTTACCAAAAAATCGTACTTCCAACAAGAGATTTCACGGTTTAATAGGATAAACTTACATAGAATGGCAAATATTCATGTACACCATCTATTAAATTATAGAAAAAACATGTTTACTTACAAAAATCTGCAATTGTTTGAAAAATGTCTCGGGCATATTAGTGTGGGTAAAAAAGTTGACTGGCCCAAAATACATCTAATATTTTACTACTTTAATAAAGATGTAAATTTGGACACACGCTTCGAGGGTCGAATTATCACCTGTCCAAGCAGGGTCTCCGTTGGTAATCTACTGGCAGAAGATGGCCAGGATGTTCTCGGACCACATAGACGCGAACAGTTGAGAAGGAGGCTGGCTCAATTGGTTTCGGCTGGGAAGAGCTGGAAGAAGCTGCGCCAAATGGAAAACTCTTATAAAAAAAAATATATATACGGGAAGATTGCACCAAAAGCTGGCTGTGTTTCCATCAAATACCTATGTGCGTGCGTTGCGAAGTGCCTAAGCATAGGTAAATGAAGCATTTCTCTTGGTTTATGAGAAATACTCCTCGGCACGCATTCTCGCACGTTTTTTTTTTCATTCGACTGAATGGCAAACGAGCAAGTGGGTCTCTTGATGGTAAGAGATCATCACCGCCCATAAACATCTGCAACACCAGAGGTATTGCAGATGCGTTGCCAACCTAAAGGCCTAAGTTGGAATACCTCAAGTGCCAGTAATTTCACCGGTTGTCTTACTCTCCGCGCCGAAACGCAACAGTGCAAGCACTGCTGCTTCACGGCAGGATTAGCGAGTAAGTAGCGAGCAATCCGGGCGGACCTTGCACAAAGTCTTACCACCTGCAAAACGTCTCTAACACAAATGCAGTCTGACCAATGGTTTCCCGTCCGCAGCGCAACCCCAACTACACGTCGACGTACGTGTTCCCGAACGACTTCCCGGCGCTGCTGGAGCGCGTCCCGGAGCCCCCGCCGCCGGACCACCCGCTGTTCCAGTCCGCCCCCGCCAAGGGCACCTGCAGGTGACCATCCAATAGCCATCCACGAAGAGACGAAAGAGATATTTTTTTTATGTTTACCTAATTATAAACCCCCTTGCAAAAAAATAGGGCACCTATGGTTTTTCAGATTCTTAGGCATTGTAGCTTAGAAAGTAAGCTTTCATGCACATAAAATACAAAAACCAGAGGTGCCCATTTTTTTTGCAAGGGGTTTTATGTCATGTACTAGTATTATCTTGTGTTTGTCTACAATAACATTTAATGACATTTAAAGGTATAATTTCATCAAAGTTTGTCTAAGGCGGCCCCTAAACGGTCAATTATATTGTGCAACATCGCGAATTGTGCAATATTATTGACCGTTTAGGGCTAATATTGAAGATATTAGCACAATGATTGACCAATGATTGACCACAATGATTGACCAAAAGTTTGAGCGAGTTTAATTTTTATTGCACCATATTATTATATTGCATCGTGTAGGGCAAGTGTAGGGTCAGTATTGCACAATATTCAATACTATACTGAACACGAAAACATTGTGCAGTTCATATTATTGTGCAATACAATTGCTCGTTTGGATTCAGAGCGCCTTTCAATCTTATTGTGCAATAAAAAGTATTGTACAATGTTATTGTAGGTCTAGGGGCCGCCTAACTTGTTTTAGTTTTAAGTTACTGTGGACCCACTGAAAATCAGCGTCGTGGCACCGCGTGCCATGACACATGCTGAGGGGTGTCCCTTTTTTGTGACAGCTACAATACTTAGTTTTGCTGAACTGTATTGTTGTACTCGTAGTTGTTCAAAAATTAATATATTCTATTCTATTCTATTCTATATCAAAGATAGTACTAGTGTCATCCACGAAGACGCGTGATTTTGTCAAAATTAGATGTTAATGACATTGTAATAAGAACCACGGTACGCGTCATCATAAATGAATGAATAATAAGGTTGCCTGGAAGAGATCGCTCTGAAGCGACAAGGCCGCCTATTGCTTACCTTAGAAAATCTCCATGTACATATACCTGTGCTTTTTGTACTGTGTTGGTGTGCAATAAAGAGTTATTGTATTGTATTATATGAATGATTTATTGTCAAAAACATAACAATATTACACTTGGGTATTTACGTACTCGTAGCCTGTCTAAGAAACAGAGGTATAGTGAATTTATTGTTGAGGTGATTCCAAAAAAGGGTTTCACTTAGTATTTGTCGATACATCAAATGTAAAGACGCTGATTTTCAGTGAATCTGTTTAGACATTCACAAGACATAAAGGTATCGTAACGTAAAGTATAAAAACAAACTAATAAATAAATAGATCTATGGCTTAAAATCTACAAATTGGCTAGGCAGAAAACATAGAATGACTCTACCTATACATACACTATTGTATTGTACCCACCCGCAACAGATGTCCGATAGTGGAGTGGACGTCCTACCTCTGATATGATGAAGATATTATGATACAAACTTAAAGTTCTACACAGTTGACCATTTCAAAATTCTGAAAAAATACGGTTTCGCTAGGGAAAAATTACGACAGCAAAAATCGTGACAAACTACAAAGAAAAATTACATAGCTATTTTCAAAAATTTGCAACTAGATTAGCACCCGTTTGAATGACAACGTAGAAAATTATACTTATTCAGTAAAAAAGACTTTTATCAAAAATGTTTGATTTACAAAAACTTATCAAATGACGTCATTTTAATTTTTTATTGCAGGGTGATGTGTTTCCATCCTGACTCGGGGATGACCATTCCGCTGATGACAATAGCTGAGATCAAAGCCGTAATCGATGAGTAAGATACTTAATGAAATCTGTAGGTAACCATTTTTCCCCTTCGATAGAACCCCCCATCGACGAGTAAGATACTTAATCAAATCTGCAACCATTTTCCCCTTCGATAGAACCCCCCTTTGTATAATCTAAGAACTACCCCGAAAAAGGAGCAAGAGAAAACCACAGGGCTGTTTTTCACCTATTAGAGGCCCTGGGCACATTAGGGTAATGGGGCCCCGTGACCATAATAAATAATATTTAGCTATCGGTTATATTTTAGTAATGAGAGTAGGGACTAGGGGGCTCCAAACCATCGCGGGACCCTGGGCACGTGCCCAGTGTGCCCAGTGGAGAAGAGGGACCTGCAAAACCATATTACCTTTCATCTAAATCGGTGCAGTGGTTTAAACGTGAAGAAGTACGCAGGGAATGTGTTGCAGGAAATGTGTTTTTCATCAACCAATACAAACGCTTTACCTATCATGCAGCATGTCTCCGGTGGAAACAGCTCAGAAGAACGAAGTTTTTGTAGATACAAAACAATAGAAGGATGTGTGTGAGGAAGTGTTGCGAGGGATGTACTCGTTACGTAAGTAGCGGCCAGTGAGTGACGTATGCGCCTACCCCGCTTACTTATTTGAAAAGAGCGCGCTACACATGTAAATATATTCAATTTCATTTGATTTTATCCTCTCTACGTACGTATCCTCTCACCGGTCATCAACCACACACATCTGTGGTGGAAACGCTGCTTTATACTGGACTAGCTTTTGCCCGCGGCTCCGCCCGCGTGGTATTCGGTTATCGCGCGCTGTTCCCCCAGGAACTGTGCATTTTTCTGGGATAAAAAGTAGCCTATGTCACTCGGGCCCATAAACTATCTCTATGCCAAAAATCACGTCGATCCGTCGCTCCGTTACGGCGTGAATGACACAAATATATCATCATCCCAGCCTATATACGTCCCACTGCTGGGCACAGGCCTCCTCTCAGAATGAGAGGGCGAGGGACACACATATATACAAACATACAAAGACACTTTCGCATTTATAATAGTAATTACTGGCACTTGAGGTATTCCAACTTAGGCCTCTAGGTCGGCAACGCATCTGCAATACCCCTGGTGTTGCAGATGTTTATGGGCGGTGGAGATTTCTTACCACCAGGAGACGCACTTGCTCGTTTGCCTACCAGTGAAATAAAAAAAATGGAATTTTATGTATTAACTAAGTCTTTCGTTTCCAGATGGATTAACCAGATGAAAGAGCTGGGCCGCAAGTACACGTGGGTCCAGATCTTCGAGAACAAGGGCGCGGTCATGGGCTGCTCCAACCCCCATCCCCACTGCCAGATCTGGGCCTCCAGCTTCCTGCCCAATGAGCCTCGCATCAAAGACAGGTTACCACATCATTATCTACCACATTATCATCTTCGTCTTCAATCTTAAAAACCTTACCAACTAAGAAGCCCCTCTCGTCCCCGTAGCATATACTACTTAAATATTATAAACAAAGAAATTTCGAAGAGGCTTATCGATCAACAACAGCGCGCAGAAGCGTGTTGCGGCTGTAACGCACGTTCTGCAGCATGGACTTTTGCACGCTTTATTATGTCAGATATTAGTGCTGGTGCTTGTACAGTGAAAATTTTTAAAACTATTCATTTAATTATTTATGATGTACAGGAAGCCCTGCCAACACCGGATATTCATTAATACAACAATTTTGTACGGAAACCTCGGTGCGCGAGTTAACTCGCAACGGCCGGTTTTTTAAATACTTCTCTCTCTCTTCTCAGTCGTTCACTCTTGACAGAGTGGTCGTGGTCATGGTTCGGTCGATCGACTCCTGTGCCACTGCTGCTCTCGCGACACGTCGCCAAGTATCCCGATGTCTTGCAGAGTGGGAGCAGTCGTTTATGTTCGAGTGCGTCACAGACTTGATGAGGTCTGTCCACCGTGTCGGAGAGCGCCCGCGAGATCTTTTGCCCTCGACTTTCCCCTGCACCACAAGCCGTTCCATGGACTCCTCATTACGGGTGATGTGTCCAAAGAACTTGAGGATTCGTATTTGCACAGTTGACGATAATCTCTCTTGAATGTTAAGCTCTTTAAGGATCGAAACATTAGTGCGGTGCGCAGTCCACGGGATTCTGAGTAGGCGTCTCCAACACCACATTTCCAGAGCGTCAATTTTGCGACGGTCCTGTTTCCTCAGCGTCCACGTCTCAGCTCCATATAGAAATACTTAGATGTTAAATATTTTTCAGATGCCAAAAGCAATACTTTACAAAATTCAAGAAACCGATGCTAGTCGATTATCTAGAACAGGAGCTACAGAAAGAGGTACAAATACTATTAATACACAGTTTTTTTAAGTCGTGGATGGCCAAGTGCTTTGACCTATAGCCTCTCAAGCAGAGTATCCTGGGTTCAAACCCCGGCTCGCACCACTGAGTTTTTCGAAATTCATGTGCGGATTATATTTGAAATTTACCACGAGCTTTACAGTGAAGGAAAACATCGGAGGAAGCCTGCAGAAACCTGTGAAGCAATTCAATGGTGTGTGTGAAGTTCCCAATCGCACTGGACCCTCGTGGGAACTATTGCCCAAGCCCTTGAGGTTCGATTCCCAGCGCTGGTCATATTTTTCTGGTTTTTCTGTGCATCTATATTTCAGTTTGTATTTTCAATCTAGGTTTTACGGGATGACCGTAAAAGTAACAAAAATTTGGAATTGAAATAAAAAAAAAGATTCCACAAAAACAATCTTAATAAAACGGAGCCTAAATGTTTTTAACATGAAACAGAAACTACCGTGAGACTCACTCATATTAAATGATATGGTAACGGATAACTCGCGTCTTAAATCGAGTTTAGCTCGACATGTACCTCTATGTATGTATGTATGTAAACTCTTTATTGTGCAAAATAAGCAAAACACAATTGACAAAAAACAAATATGTACAAAGGCGAACTTATCCCTTTAAGGACATACATACATACATACATACACATTTACATGTTTCGGGTTATTTCGAAATCCTTCTTCAAAGGAGCACGCGAGCCCGAAACATGTCCAGCTAAACTCTATTTGAGACGTAAGTTATCCGTTACCATATCATTTAATATTAGCCTAAATGTTTTTAAATTTTCTCTCTACCAGGAACGCATAGTCCTCAAGAACGCGGAATGGGTGGCGCTGGTACCATACTGGGCCGTCTGGCCATTTGAGACCATGCTCTTGCCCATTAACGGCCGGCCGCAACGCCTCACAGACCTCACGGAGGCCCAGGCGACCGGCCTCGCCGAGATCATGAAGGGATTGAACACCAAATACGACAATCTGTTCAAATGCAGCTTCCCTTACAGCATGGGGTGGCATGGTAAGGCTGCGTTCATGGGCGTAACCAGAAGGGCTACTCCGAAACACAACGTTCGAAGTTCGTGTCGTGCGGTCCCTCTCACACTTATACTATTTAATACGAGAGCGAGAGGGATCGCACGACACGAACTTCGAACGTTGTGTTTCGGAGTAGCCCTTCAGGGGGGGCATGGGAGGGCAGCTGCCCCCCCTTGGACATTGTGTTTTACAATCTGTATAATATGAATTAAATTTTGTAAAACCTTGGTAACCGTGTTGTGTGAACGAGAAAACAAGCATGGGGGATTCAAACTAATAAAATATGCTTATCTACTATCACCACCATACTACGCTGACACGTTTCGAACTCAACCGGAGTTCATCATCAGAGCAACACACGGTTATTTTGCTCTGAGAATGAACAATGGTTGAGTACCTACAATACGCGTCAGTTAAATATGTATAATATGTATTTATATTTACTGTCATATTGTTTTATTATTGTATTTTAATTTTGTAATTTGTATGGACCTGGTCTGAAAATAAAAATTATTATTATTATTATTATAAAAATAAGCATTCCCCGAGTTGTTACTTATTAACAATTCTTACTATATTCGAAATCTTATTTTATCGCTGACAGTTATGTTTTTTTTTCTAGGAGCGCCCACTGGTCCATCAAAATCTCCACAGGATTCTCCCCACTGGTTGCTTCATGCACTATACTTCCCACCACTGCTTCGCTCCGCGACTGTCAAAAAGTTCATGGTGGGCTACGAGATGTTGGGGCAATCGCAGAGGGACCTCACGCCGGAGCAGGCAGCGGCAAGGCTAAGAGAGTGCGACCACGAGATACATTACAAGAATATGAAATAACGATTGTTTTTATGTTAGGCTAGGTGAAGAAATAGGCAATCTTTTATAGAGCTCTTTTTAAACGAAATTTAGTAAACTGTGTATCGACACATGGCATGTTGATCAATTGTAAATGGCAATTGCTAAATAGTCAATGACTTTCTTCAAGCATTTCTTTGTAGGTCTAGTTAAAACCCTTTATTTTATTGTTAGGTAGGTAATTTTACTTTCATACTACAAACTATGGAAACGATTTGGTGCCATCTTTTTATTTATAAATTTTAAGTCAGTTGTTTGGTTTTGTAGCACTTTTACAATTTATAATTATTTTCAATGTAATGAATATGAAATAAATAAAGAAAATCAGTTTTACTTCTATAACAATTTCTGCAGACTAAGGGGCTGTTTCACCATCCCTTGACTCTTAATTATTGCAAACAAGCCCCTAGTTTTTGAAACAGCCCCTAACTCTTAATTTTTGTTTTTAAGTAATTACATTATACTAGACATGCAATTTGAAAAGTAATTTCCCAAATATATTCAAAAATAGGGCATATTAGGCAGAGCTCTGTCCGGGAGCGAAAGTAGCACAAACCGTAAAGAAACCGCCAAGACAACGTCAGTTCTCTTTGTATTTTGTCGGCATGACGGGACGGATAATAACCATGACATTTACATCGATAGTACCGATAGAGCTATATTAAAAAAAAAAAATTTTTTTTTATGCGACTGGAAGGCAAACGAGCTAGTGGGTCTCCTGGTGGTAAGAGATCACCACCGCCCATAAACATCTGCAACAACAGGGGTATTGCAGATGCGTTGCCAACCTAGAGGCTTAAGTTGGAATACCTCAAGTATATTGAAATAATATGACATTACGGTATCCTACGGACATTTAAAATACTCAAAAAACCTTGAAAATCATTAACTATAAACATGTGGTATGTGCTGGTGCTGCACTCTGACGAGATAAAATTGCAGTAATTATTACCTATTCCGAGGCGCAAGCCAAGATTTGAACTAACAAGAACCCCTCTTAAATCCTCTTTGCTTTAAATTCTCTTAGCTTTAAATTCCATAATATTGTGTCAAATTACCCCACCCTGTGGGTACAATTTTTTAATACAGCAACATTTTTGCATGACAACGACGCTGTCGCTTGTGTCGACAGAAAGAAACGTCAAACTCAAACAGGCAAAATGGCCGAAAGAAAGGAATGAAGAGTCCTTCGTGTGAAATAATTTTTAATCTTAACTTTATTAAAAAGTGAGCTGAACAATTTTCAAAAATGAGGGAAATGAATATAAATATAGAAGGTTACAATGTGAATGGTATATGTGTCGGTTGCTTGAACTATAATCGAAAAATGTTCTACTGTGAAGATATCAAAGAATGTTTTAAATTACTCGGAGATATTGAGGTAAGTTCGCTTAAAAGGCTTTATAAGTATTCTAATATGTCTTAATTAATGTCAGTTAATTAGTTATGGTTTTGTTTTTTTGTTTTAAGTCACATTTCGCTAGTTTTCTATGTAAACAAAGGTCGGAACAAAAATACTAAGATCGGCCATTTTATAAAAATATTTTTTCAGTTTTGTACCGAGTTTTTGCTGATTTTGAGTCTTATTTGGGCAAATCTTTTAGAAATAGATTACTTTGATGAATTTTTTGTTAGTGTTCTTCAGTTACCGATATGTTAATATGTTCAAGTTACCAAGGTTGCATAAGCATAAAATAAAGTCATTTTTGGTTATCAAGGTACTTAAGTACCCTTTAGTACTTATTTTGTTTCTAATTTATGAGCGAAATAAGCTGATAGCAAATGCATGTCACTGTGTGGAGTTACTTATCCACACATGTTATCTCACATGTTTAAAAGAGTTAAGTCTCCAAAACTACAGAGTAAATACAAAATATTGGACACTCTTTTGGTTCCGTACAACCATATTATTATTTATAATGTGCAGTGCATAATTGTTCACTTGTGTAATTGTCTACAAAGTACTTATCAAGTCTGTTTTTAAAAGAATTCACTGAGAGTGCACTGATCACTGTGTCGGGAAAACTGTTCCACTGCTTCACAATGCGGTTGCCCAGGGAATAAAGATTATTTTTATTATTTGTAATTTTTTTCACGTTTTCTTTTTGTAGTTTTGTTTAATTATTTGTGTCTCGAATAAACTTTTTTATTTGTAATTTTTTTTATCAGCAAACCTCAACCTGTGTTTTTGACCATTTAGAAATCTTTTCGCTGATAGTTTTCTTTTCTTTTTAATCAACTGGATGGCAAACAAGCAAGTGGGTCTCCTGATGGTAAGAGATCACCACCTCCCATAAACATCTGCAGCACCAGGGGTATTGCAGATGCATTGCCAACCTAGAGGCCTAAGATGGGATACCTCAAGTGCCAGTAATTTCACCAGCTGTCTTACTCTCTATGCCGAAACACAACAGTGCAAGCACGGCTGCTTCACAGTAGGATTAGCGAGCAAGATGGTGGAATCCGGGCAGACCTTGTATGGGGTCCTACCATCAGCAAGGCTTGGGCCCTTTATTATTATTATACCTAGATATTTTCCTTGCACGAACGAAATAATGCAAGAGTTTGGCCAAACAAAAACATCGACAGTTCTGTTATCGATTAGCACATACCACTTCAACGGCAAGACATACATACAATCACAGCCTGATATCAACTACCTACCTAGGCGCCGCGAGCCACCGATCTTGTATAAATTGAACTTAATCCGTACACTTATAACCCGTCGAACGCCCTGCTTACAGTGGCGCGTAAATGACTCTTTCAAGGTGTATTGTATTTTTGGTTTGTCTTGATTGTAATACCTATAAATAAACAAGTAAAAAAAGACACATTTTATTTAATTACTCTACTTACTTATTACCAATGTAAAAAAGTTATCAAACTTTTTACGAGTTTATTCATAGACAAAGAAGTATTTGTATGTATGTATATTTCTCTTTGTATAACCTCTATGAAGCTGAAGTGGTACTTATCGATAACAGGACTGTCGACGTTTTTATTTGGTCAAACTCTTACAAGAAAATATCTAGGTATAATTATTATTATTACTATAAGCCTTTAATCAGACAGCAAAGGCCTTCAATCTTCTCCATCCTCGTTTTTCTACAGCCACTCTATTAAAGGTCCTACCACCTGCAATAATGTATTCAAATGAAATGAGATGAAAATGAAATGAAATAAAATGAAATGAAATGAAATGAAATTTTATATGTCATCATAGGTATTAAAAAAAAGATGATAGATGGATAATTGTACAGCTATTGTTTTTTTATACCACGTCGGTGGCAAAAAGGCATGCGGCCCGCCTGATGTTAAGCAATTAGCCGCCTAGCTTGTTTGTTGTAACATGTGTTCCTCCAGGTTCCGGACGGGCTGTCGGTGCAGGTGTGCTGGGAGTGCCTGTCGGCGGTGCGGGCGGCGCGCCGCTTCCAGCTGCAGATCCTGCGGGCGTATGATATCCTCATCGACTACTCCAATCGGGTGAGCGCTAATTAAACTATTCATGCTTATTTATCGTCTGCAGTGGGACAAGTGCCTTAGGCTGCATTTCAACTGGTGTTGCAGATTTTTATGGGCGGTGGTGATCTCTTACTATCAGGAGACCCACTTGCTCGTTTGCCATCCAGTCGAAAATTTGGAGTTGAAATAAAAAATACAAAAAGACTCCAAATAGTCAATCGTACATTGTAATATGGACTTGAAGAATTTCTGTATTGCAAAGGGTAATTTTTATTAATATAAATATAGTATTTAATTTGCTTGTATTTGAATAATATAATTAAGTGTTTTTTTAATAATTTGCATGCTAGTGCGTACTTAAATAGTTGTCATTATTATTCCTATTTGCTATCTTATTGTACACTATTCTCTGTGAATAAATGACTTATGACTTAGGACTTATGTCGGGTTAGAATTACACCTCTCCATTTCTTCCGTGGATGTCGTAAGAGGCGACTTAGGATATAGGTTAAGGTATACCGTAGGCGACAGGCTAGCAACCTGTCACTATTGTACCGTTTTTATCAAACATTAAACCTAAAATTGCTAAAGTGGCTCCGAAGCGGTAACGTTTCGTGTGCTCTGCCTACCCCATTTGGGAATACAGGCGTAATGTTTGTGTATGTGTGTGTGTCACTGACTGACAGCGCCATCTACTATTTTCTATGTAAGGAGTAAGCTGTCATACATGGTATTTAGTTCTCGGATAGCCCCCGAGGTGGCGCTGTAATCAAACTCTGATCATTTTGTATCAATTTATTTAAGTTACTTTTTGAATATACATCAACGAAGACACACGCAAGCTCTCTATTTCCGTCCCTGCACCTGCTATACCCATCCACAACGTAACAGTGTGTGACTTATGGATTTGCTGCAAATAAATGACTTATGACTTGATGTTTCAGCACACATTCTTGAACTCTCCGTCGGACCTGAGCGTGCACGCGTGCAGCCGCCTGTCGAGCACGGAGCCCGAGCTGCAGGCCGTGGGCGTGGGGCAAGAGGAGAAGCCTGCCGGGGACCTCGACACCAGCCTCGTCAAGGAAGAGGCCAAGGAAGAGGTGGATGACTATGTTGGTATGTCCGTACAAGAAGCGTTACATTTTGATTATGCCTCCTCTGCATATCGACGGATGCGTCGGCAGATTGTATCTGCGGATGCGTCCGCCGAGGTGTAGAGGGTGGTTTTTGCTTGTCTGTGGTAGGTATTTAACGTCGGTCGATGCATCTGCCACTCATCCGTTTGGTGTCGGTTTTTCGACACGGATCAAAGGGTGACAGCGCGAAACTTGGTGTTCACTTCGATGTGTGGACGGATCGCAATTTATCCGAAAATATGGTTGCGGATCCATCTGCCGACGCATCCGTCGATATGTAGAGGAGGCATTAGAGATGTGCCGATCATGACTGTGGCCGACTAGGCGACTAGCCGGTTACGACAGGGCTACTACAAAACTTGAGAATCGAAGTTCATGTCGTGCGGTCCCTCTGACTCTTATACTATTTAATACGAGAGCGAGAGGGACGGTACGATACGAACTTCGAGTTTCGAGTTTTGTAGTAGCCCTGCAGCTTCGGAATTTTCGTTAACCAGCTAATTTGGGCGCAAGCCGCAACCTACGCCTGTAAGTGTGTCGGAACCTGTTTGTTTTATTTAATTCGTATTATTTTATTTCTAGATTTTTGCTTTTGTACCTATCAAAGCGGTGTTTTTGTATTTGTATTTGAAATATACGTACAAAGTACGAAGGCTTTACCGATTAGTCGGCGACTAAAAATGTTTTGAATTGAATAATAATTATAATCTACCAATTTCACCGAACTACTTTGAATACAGGGTGATACGGAAAAACCTCCGTTAAGGTCTGTTGGTTGATCCGGCTAGAAACTCAACGAGGTATTATTTTTTCAGAACCAGAAGAAGTCAAGTCAGAAGCGGAGTTTGACAATGCAGAGTTCTCCCAAGAGCCGGAGCTGAGTTCGGAGGATGACATACAGCTGTCCAAGCTTAAGAAGAAGAAGGAGAAACGGAGCAAGAGAGGCAGGAAGAGGAAGGAAGATCGGGAGGTGAAGACTGTGAGTTGAGATTACTTTTGGAGTCTTTTTGTATTTTTTATTTCAACTCCAAATTTTTGTTACTTTTACGGTCATCCAGATATTTCACACGAAAACACGAATTGAAACATGGATGCACAGACCAGCGCTGAGAATCGAACCTAGGTCCTCAGCAATCCGTGCTGCGTGCCCCCTACACCACCGCTGGACAGGAGACTAGACACGAATTTTCCCTATGCACCAATATTTCAACTTGCAACTTTTTATAGTCACTTTAGCAGCGACACTTACGCCATCTATGTTACTAGTTTCTCATCGAGAAACATTTTACATTCCCATCGGAACTATCCGCTCACCAGGGACAAGAGATGTCGCTGTTAAGCAATCAAATTAAGATTACTTTTTGAAGTCTTTTTACGGTCATCCCGTGAAAGTATATTATTATATATTTCACACGAAAACACAAGCTGAAACATGGCATGGCATGTTTAAGAGCGTGCGCACACAGGCAGCGGTCAGGAGTTCCGAGTTCCGCGTTCGGCGTTCGTTAGAATGTACCGAGTTTATAACAACAACGCACACAGCGGGCAGTCTGACCGCGGCGGTCAAAGCGGAACGTCGCGTTCCAAGAGTTCTTTTCCCGCCGAGACAGAGAACGCCGGAACGCCGCGATGTCTGAGTTAGCAAACACGGAAAAATTTATTGAATTGGTTAGGGAAAGGAGTTTATTATGTGATTTAAGTAATAAAGACTATAAAAACGAAAACAAATATAGAATCGTTGTTCATCTTTAAGTAAATCCTGAAAAATATGACTGAATTCGCCTTGTTCTTCTCGCGTTGTGTTAATTGGGTGCACCCAATACTTCCTTTTCTTGTTAGAAGCTGCTAAGCTCCACAAGAGCAATAACTTTTCATCGGATGACGAACTTTCTAGTGACATGTTGCATGCGCAAAGACCCAAACGAAACTAGAACGCGAGAATTTGTACGCCGCTTGTGTGCGTTGGAACTTTTGGGCGGTCAACGGTTACTAGAACGCAGAAATCTGACCGCTCTCTGTGTGCGCACGCTCTTAACATTTATCCGTCAAATAAATGTTGATATTTTCAGGAAATATCCGACATGCACCTACGTAGCTACAGGAAACTGAAGAATCTCCCCCCGGACCTCGTGGAGTTGTACGTGATGTCGGAACAGGAGATGTGGCTGAAGCGGGCCGAGGACGTGGTCAGCGAGGAGTTCCGCGCCCTCAAGTACCGCTGTGAGGACTGTGTGTTAGGGTTTAGTTCGGAGAAGCTGATGAACTATCATTTGCAGGGGAAACATGTGCCGGTAAGTTGGTTCATAAAAACTTTCTCGTTCAGATTCAAATTCATTTGGGTGAATCCACGAGCGTCTCAACCGCTGTCAGTCCCTAGCTGTTTATATTAAGAAATAAGTAATTAATATTCATAATAATATAAATTATTATTAATAATAATAATAATTAATATGCATTAATAATAATAATAATCGTTTATTTCAGACCAGGGTCCATATATTGTTAGTAACATGTATCTTAATTAAAAGGGTTAGTAACACAAAGAAATAGAATTATCATCAAAATTACTAATTACAATCAGTTCATGAGCTTATAAATGCCATGCATGCATTGATTTTTGTATTGAAATAGAACCTGGGCTGAGTACAGAAGCTATTTACGTCATAATTAAAAAACAATCTGCCTTCCAGTTCTCAAAATGTCAGGCAAGGGACTGACAGCGGTTGAGACGCTCGTGGAAGCACCCATTTATTTATTTTGTGAGCATAGGTATAGTTAGGTGACGAACAAACAAGAGCGCAAGCTATGATGTGCCTGTTCGGTTACCGCTATATGAACGTCTCGGGTAAAATAGATCGTTTTATGCTCTTGTTGTACAATCTAATATTAAGATTAGTTTCTTGGAATCGTTTTCTTTTGTGTTATTTATTTCAATTCCAATTTTTTATTACTTCTACGGTCATCCCGTAAAACCTAAATTGAAAATATAAACTGAAATATAGATGCACAGAAAAATAAGACCAGCACTGGGAATTGAACCCAGGTCCTCTCGGCATTCCGTGCCGCGTGCTATACCGCTACACCACCGTTAAACAACGGTATAGACACGAACTTCTCCTATGCACCACTTATCTCACCTTGTTTGTTCTTATGTAGCCACTTAAGCAGCGACACTAGCGACATCTATGCCGTAGCCCTCATCGAGAAACTTCCGGCACTCCATTGGAACTTACCGCTCACCCAAGTGCCAAGTGGCTAAATAAGAAACAAACAAGCTGAGATATGTGGTGTATACGGGAAATTCGTGTCTGTACCGTTGTCCAGGGGTGGTGTAGCGGTATAGCACGCGGCACGGAATGCCGAGGACCTGTGTTCGATTTCTAGTGCTGATCTTATTTTTCTGGTTTTTCTATGCATCTATGTTTCAGTTTGTATTTCAATCTACTATTAGTTTTTTGATATGGACCTCGGCAAAGTAACGCTTGATCCAATAAATGATTCAATATGGTAATTATGTGAAGTTCCCAATCCGCACTGGGCCCGCGTGGGAACTATGGCCCAAGTCCTCTCATTCTGAGAGGAGGCCTGTGCCCAGCAGTGGGACGTATATAGGTATGATGATGATGATGATGATTGTTCCAGAAAAGCCCTGACAGCCAGCAGTGCGACGTCTGCAAAGCGTACTTCCTGACCGCCGACAACGTGAGCAAGCACCGCGCGTTGCACCACGCCGCGTACCGCTGCGGCCAGTGCGCCCTCACCACCACCCTCAAGCGGCGGATGGTGTCTCACGCCGCCACTCACCGCGCCGCCGCCGCGCAGTGCGCGCTCTGCGGGGAACACTTCAGGTGAATATGAGTGTGCACTCAGAACCATCATGACTTATGATGATGTTTTGTGTGCACACTCATACAGCCGGTAGAGTCATGATGGCATTGAGTGCACACTCATACAGTTGGTTAGGTCATGATGATATTGAGTGCACACTCATACAGTCAGTTAAGTCATGATAGCATTGAGTGCACACTCATACAGTCGGTTAAGTCATGATGGCATTGAGTGCACACTCATACAGTTGGTTAGGTCATGATGGTATTCAGTGCACACTCATACAGTCAGTTAAGTCATGATAGCATTGAGTGCACACTCATACAGTCGGTTAAGTCATGATGGCATTGAGTGCACACTCATACAGTTGGTTAGGTCATGATGGTATTGAGTGCACACTCATACAGTCAGTTAAGTCATGATAGCATTGAGTGCACACTCATACAGTCGGTTAAGTTATGATGGCATTGAGTGCACACTCATACAGTTGGTTAGGTCATGATGGTATTGAGTGCACACTCATACAGTCAGTTAAGTCATGATAGCATTGAGTGCACACTCATACAGTTGGTTAGGTCATGATGGTTTTGAGTGCACACTCATACAGTCGGTTAATATGTAAGAAAATATTTAGTGTAAGATTAATGAATAAAGGCTTTTATTATTATTATTATTATGAGTGTGCACTAAAAACCATCAGGACTTTACCGGCTGCATAGGTTACTTTTCATCCCGATATTCCCACGGGATAGGAATAAAAACTCGAAAAAACAACTGCTGGCCTTAGAATCATGAAAATTTGCATGGGTGTTTTAATTTAACGTCAATGAAAACCGTGATGTAATATTAGGGAATTCCCAAGGGAATTTAATAAAATCCTGGAATTTCAATTCAACTGCTGTATATAATGATTTACGCGTGCGAAGCCGCGGGTAAGTGCTAGTTGTTTTAATAAATGCTGGCCCCCTTATTCATAAACGACAATCAAACCTATTTTAGTTAAAATGCCGCTAAATTTAGTTTGTCCTTATCTGTCACTTCGACATTTGTATTTGTTAGAAAGGGACAAAGCATTTGTTAGTTAACATAAGCTTGTTAAGTTTTATGAATAAGGGGGTAGTTGTTTTGATATGTATGTCTGTCTGTCGTAGCACCAAGTCCAAGCTGGCGTATCACAAGGGCGTGTGCAACCAGAGCAAGCCGCGCTGCGACTGCTGCGGGAAACTGTTCGCCAACAAGATGACGCTCAAGTACCACTTAAGGTCAGCCGCGCCACGCTCTGCGCGTTTCGAACACTATCAAAGTTCATCATCACGGCAACATAACAATTGACAAGATTTCATTTTTGCAACACCTGTAAATTACTACAGGAATCGAAAAAGTTTTACCTCCTGAACATGGGAAAATATTTTATTTATTATTTATTTTATTTACATTATCATCACTTAAATGTAATGCATCCATGTTTCAACTCGTGTTTTCGTGTGTATTAAAAATGATTTTTTTACCATAAAAATGTATTTTCAGAGCACAGCAATCGACGAACACGAGCAAAGAAGAAAAGCCGAAGGAAAAGCTGTTCATCAACTGCAAGGGCTGCGACAAAGTGTTCCACTCCAAGAAAAGCTACAGAGCACACGTGTACGTTACAAGGGGGTGCCAACGGTCGCATACACTTTTTTTTATGGTATAGGGGGCAAACGAGTCAAAGTCAAAGTCAAAATCTCTTTATTCAATTTAGGCTATGATAAGCACTTATGAACGTCAAAAAATCTACCACCGGTTCGGAAAAAACCTCTGTTGAGAAGAATCCGGCAAGAAACTCAACGAGGTATTTAAAAAAAAAAAACAGATTCACAATATTTATAAATGATATCTATATACGTACATTACAAGTATTTAACACAATTTTATTTTCAATACAGTAGGTTCACTATTTGAAGGGATCGCTAATGCGGATCGGAATTATTTCCAAATATCCATGTCCATGATATAATCGTTGACTTTATAATAAGCCTTAGATATTAACGTCTTTTTGATTGTAGATTTAAATTTTGTATCAGTTTCTTTAGTAATATTTTTTGGAATTTCATTATAAAAACGTATGCAACTTCCCAAAAACGACTTTTTGGTTTTAGCCAGTCTGTAAGATGGAACTTTAACGAGCAAACGGATCGCCTGATGGTTGCACGAACGAGTGGGTCTCCTGGTGGTAAGAGGTCACCACCGCCCATAAACATTTGTAACACCAGGGGTATTGCAGATGCGTTGCCAACCTAGAGGCCTAAGATGGGATACCTCAAGTGCCAGTAATTTCACCGGCTGTCTTACTCTCCACGCCGAAACAACAGTGCAAGCACTGCTTCACGGCAGGATTAGCGAGCAAGACGGTGGTAGCAATCCGGGCGGACCTTGCACAAGGTCCTACCACCTGCAAAAATGCATCCTGCTGAAATGAATCGTTTCTATTGGTTCATGAAAAACACATTTTTCACAACACATCCTCGCACATCTTTAGTGGAAACGTAGCCTAAAACGCAATGTGTTATATTATAGTGTGATTCATGACGGGCTGACGTACCCCTGCCCGATCTGTGGCAAACTGTTCCAGTGGAAGCGTAACCTGGCGCGGCACACCAGGAATCACAGGTAATCATCATCATCTCAGCCGTAGGACGTCCATTGTTGGACGTAGGCCTCCCCCATAGACCTCCAGTTGCTTCGGTTAACACCAGAAGATGGGCAGCAGCGTCTTCTTGGCGACTCTTACATCCTATACTATTTAGACGACCAGATGGCCTAGTGGTTAGAGACCCTGACTACGAAGCTTGAGGTCCCGGGTTCGATTCCCGTGTCGGGGCAGATATTTGTATGAAAAATACGAATGTTTGTTGTCGGGTCTTGGATGTTTAATATTTATTTAAGTATGTATCTATATAATTATATTTATCCGTTGCTTAGTACCCATAACACAAGCTTTGCTAAGCTTACTTTGGGACTAGGTCAAAAGCGTGGCGAGTATTAGCAACCCTTCCCCCCCCCCCTAATCAAAAGTAAGTTTCCGACAAAATGAGTACTTTTAGTTCATTTGAAATTTACCACGAGCTTTGCGGTGAAGGAAACTTGCACAAACCTGTGAAGCAATAGGGATGTTGACACCACCAATCAACTGACGTACTTTTTATGAGCTGTCAAAACACAATTCTCACATAGAGTTTCAATGGCGATAGCAAATTATGACGTCACAATCCGCCAACTTAATCAACTAACTGTTTCTTTGTTTTAAAGCAACAAAGAAACTAAATAATTTTACAGTAAATAGAATAGAAATTGCCTGTATTATGTCCCACTGCTGGGCAAAGGCCCTTTCCTCCGCCACTCTTCCCTGGCCTGGGCATGCACCTGCCAATCAAGCTGAAAATGGTATTGTATACTGGATGACCTTATCCTCTGGACAAATACGAATACTACTGGCTTAGCAAGATATTTAAAACCAAACTGCAAAGTATCATAACAATCAGTCCAATATTTACCGAAAAACTAACGGTTTTCAATGTATCACTTTGGAGCAGCATGTGTGTTTGGATGATCTGATTTCATAGCTTTTTTTTCTTGTCTAATTAAGCAAATAACTATTGTAAGATATTGCTAAGTATCAGTCTTATCCATGGTTTCATTATTTGTCCAGGCTAAGGTCACCTTGTATTAATAAATGTAAAGTGTTTAGTGACCCGTGTGTGTCTGTCTGTCAGGGACCGCGAGGCGGGCGCGACGCACGAGTGCCGCGAGTGCGGCAAGTCCTTCAGCAGCCGCGACTGCTACAACAACCACATGAAGCTCAGCAAGCGGCACGTGCCCGAGCACGCCTACGTGTGAGTACGAAACACGTCGGACAACACCATCATCTATACAACATTAGACATTAGCAAATAGTAGATTGTACAACAAGAGCATAAAATGAGCCATTTTACCCAAGATGTTCAAAGCCACCCGAGCCGGTATGGTGAGGGGGAAATGGGTTTAATGCTCGAGTTTTACACTCTGCTTTTCACTTAGATGGCGAGGAAACGAAATAGCAACAGTGAAAACAATTGTTCACTTACTAATTTCATTTTATATTTCATGCATTACTATATTATTATTATTTTTTTTATTTATTTTGATTGGTTTGATTGATTTTTAATTATATATAAATTGAAAATTATGAAAAAAAGAAACGAACATTCTCGTCACGTGTGTAATGTCTCTACGTTGAGATTGGCAAAATACGTCTTGCTTCCACGGCAAGAGTGAAAGCCATTAAGAAAAAATTGTTGCATTACATTGCTGCTCGAAAATATTTCAAAAATTAATTACGCTCCGGTAGTTAATTGACAACATTTCATATTTTTTAAGACTTTAATTTGATTCGTTCTCTGTATTCTGCTTGGAAATAGAAAGACGCTGATATTTTTAAAATTTCGCTACGATTATTAATTAATTTATTACAATTTTTTTTAAGATGTGCTTATTCGAAAAAGGCTTAACTCCAAAACTACGATATAATAGATCCATTACTTTTGTCTAGTCTCTATCAAAAAAAAAAGATCACGTAAATCATGCGTAAATCTGAAGTAGACGTCAAAATTATGACAGCTCCTTTTTCTGGTGCAAAAGGCAAAGGAAACATATCTATTCTGTCGTAGTATTGGCAAATTCAGATACATTTTTTAATTTTGTTTGTATTTGTTTAAATATGGAGAAATAAATTATAATAAATATTTTGCCATGCTCAGGAGGCAAAACTCTTTCGATTCCTGTAGTAATTTACAGGTGTTGAGAAAATGAAATCTTGTCAATTCTAAATAAACAATTTGTTTTGATGTCGGTTCACAACATTTAAATCTTCGTCTGGTTACA